>ML779250.1:361667-432277 GCA_009831015.1 Picea engelmannii | reverse complement strand
GTAACAGAGCGCTGCTCGATTGGAGGTTGCCCCCTCGAAGAGGCCTGTGAACATTGCTATCTGAATCAAGTGCTATTTCTGTTCAAGTGCTATTTTTGTTGCTATTTCGTATATCATTTATGTGTATGGTGAAGATTATGCTAGATATTTTACTGTTATTCTGTTATTTCTAGCATTTCGTTCCTGTTCTGCATATTTTATATATCTGGTATCTTGCACCCCGACCCCTATGCATAGCGCACAAGATCATACCCTTACCCACAATACAAATTAACTTACCTTCGTAATTGATACAATTTAAGAATTTAGGGTCGCAACTTGTAACCATAAGAGAAATAAATAAAAGCGTTAACATGATGGTAATCATGCATTATTTCAACTGGTCGAACCAAGGTCTAGTAAGCGCTGGCTAGTACTCCTTTAGAAAAATAAACTTACTGATAATGAAGTATAAAGCTCGCCTTAACTGAACGATGAACTAGGTGTGATAATCTAGTGTAAAATGCCTTAAAGGAATCATCCTCTCTCACATTAACTCGATATGAAGTCAAACGGTTTTCTGTCAGTTGGGAGTTAAATAGCCTCTGTCCAATCCATTAATGGAGACCCTGTGAGATGAAATTCTAAGGCCACCACTAATACCCATATCCAATATTATTTTTCCACCACTTTTCTGTCACATGACCGGATAAGGTCTTCGTACTTCCACTATAACTCTGTGTGGTAAATGTTACAGGTCTATTGTGAGTTTTCCGCTCGGTGCTTTAGAATCTTCACTCTGCGTTTCTCCTCGACGAGGGTAGTCAACGCTATGAAGGCTCCTATCTGGTGAAAATGCAGAAACTACTCGAACTTCCTAGTAATTTTGCGACACTCTAAAGATATTTGGAATGAGTGGGAGGGTTTCATTCATCTCTGTAATTGTTATTCCTTGCGGATTTCTAGGAGAAACTTTCCATTAGTAGTTTTGATTCTGTGAAACATTTCTTCAGTTGTGGATGAACTCATAAGTTTCAATGATAAGGGTTTGTGTATTTATCTCCCCATGGAGTAACCATTTAACCCTTAGTAACCACTTAATTGTGGAGATTTTCTACACAGGTGGTCTGTCCAAGATTCTATGGCCAGACCCATACTTTTCATTGGATTTCTGTCGGGACTATGCCTCGACTCTCATTGCTACTATTTGGCTGGAATTCCCTTACCATGCTTTCTATAGGAGAGATTTCATATATCCTCCTCCCTTGTATTCCTATTCAGTTTAGTATTAATTCTGTGAGTATCGAACCCTTCACTTACTATGTAGACCATGGATACTCGGGTTTTTAAGTCATGCAGTGGAGACCACCTTCCTGTAACCGTGGTGAGGGAGTTTTTTATTAATGTACAGGGCTTGGGATTCAACTTAGAATTCCTTTGTTTACCCTAAACGTACCCATCCATGTATTGGTACCAGTTCTAAGTTTCTATAGTAAGGTATTGTCTAGGACTTCATAACTTTTAAATGATTTACGTTTTTTCTCTATTTGGGAAATTTATAGATAATTCCATACTCTTATGTTGTTTTTGTTTATGACCTATTCGGGAAATGTATAGAACTTTCATAACATGTTACTTTCATTTATTCTCTTTTCAGAGAAATGTCCAGAACATTCATAAATTTCATGTCACTTTTGTTTATTCATTGTTCTGAACATTGTCTAGAACTTCATAACCCTTAAGTTACTTTTGTTTATTCACTATTCGGAACATTGTCCAGAACTTCATAATTCTTATATTATTTTGTTTATTCTCTGTTCGTATTCTTAGGGTTATTTCATTATGTACTCGTTTTACCTTTGGTTAGGAATCCAAGAATTCTATATTATTAAGGTTGTGAAAACATTGTTCTCATGGCAACATTCATGATTGTATTCGTATGAATGTTATGAATCTTGTGCATTCTTGAATCAAATTCTTGGTTGAAATATTAGTTTTATTTATTTTAATACTGTCATTCATGTTTAAAGAATTTGTTTCCGAGATCTAATGATGGGACCCATGTTTGCTGTAAGGGTACCCATTAGATTAACCTTGGTCCCCTTCACCCCTATTGTTCTGTGTATGACTTCAACAATGGCACGGTTAGGACGACAGACCTCCAATCACAAATAATTTTCATTTTTGTACTTATATAAGTTGATCCCTTTAAAATCATTTACCCTGATAATTACACTACGTTTCGGTATTGAATTGTTATTCACTTTAATCTGTTACAACTTAACCTTCCTTGATTTACTTTCAGGTCTGAACGAGGTTCGAAGTCCCAGTGTTTCGAGGAAAAAATTGGTGCAAAAGGTATTTGGGTTCCTTATCACCACGTATTCTTGAACAATTCCCATCCAGGTTTTGTCGAAAGGAAAGATCTTATCCTAGAATACAATCGTCATGGCATTTTACACCAGACCCCATAATAGTGGGTTGTTTGTGTATTCAAAAATTGTTGTGTAGAGTTGAAGACTTCCTTACTTTGAGTATTGATTTGACTCTGAGACATGTTCATAACTATTTAAAATTACCAATTATTCTTTTCTGTAATAAGGAAAGGGAAGTAGGACTGTGGCTACTTGTTTTCAATGTATTACTCGGGACTTTATTTTGACAGTATATGAATTCGTTAGAGAAATTCTATTGATTCTTCTTCTGGTCTGTTGTGTTCTTTATCCAAATCAGAAAATCTTTAATTAACCCCTGTGGTCATGTATATGCAATCTACAACCATGTGTATATGTATTTGAACTTGTATTTTTCCGATATTTATGTTCTTTAAGTTCACTGAGTTCTTATGTTTCCTACGCTACTCAAATCATAAAAGAACTTTGTTCTGTACATGTTTTGAACAGGACGATCTTAACCTAAAAGGAAAGGATAAGGATATATATATCCTTATCCTTATCGTATATATATATATATATACGATATTATTCTTATCATACATAGATAATATAGCAAGTTTGATTTTGACAGGAATATGGTTAGATATTCAAGTGTTATGGCTCTATGAAATTCCTTACAAGAATAAGCGTATGCATATGCACTTTTAATTCTGAAGTATGTTTCAACATTTCTCCTTGGAAATTTATGGAATAAACATTTTCTTCGATTGATTTCTTGTACATATATAAACACAGGATCTATACTGTCTGAAGTAGAATCAGACTGGTTTTGTTTAAACTAGAAGCATTCCAGTGTGTTTACATAATTCCAATTCTATTTATAATTAAGATGCACAGATAGTTTATTCGACGCATGAAATTAAATTTGCAAGGATTTATCCTACATTTCTTTCCATCCATTCATAGTTTAACCCACAGAAATAATTCATACAGAATTTCGCTAGATATACTCTTTCAGTCATTTAAATCAAAATGACTTATGTTTAGAAAGTAAATCAACAGAAAAAATTCACCCAACATTGTATAGATTTATTCTATCAGCCATTTAAAGAAAGGAACATATAACTAGAAAAGAGTAGATGAACATATATGAGCGAGTTTTCCGAAACAACAAATGGAATAGGCACGTTCCTCCCAACCTTAGAATGGAATAGCCAATGCTACTTGCTCCGTTCATCCACTAGCCTAACCATGAACCCATGAGGGTGAACTATAGAACTCCTCCTCAACAATTGTCCTTCAGTTTCAACAACTTACCCTTGCCTCACACTCATAAATAAGTGTACATAAAAATAAGAGATAATTATTTTCCCTAGCATACTAGGCAACGTCATGCCTCCTCTCATATGCTATAAATCAAAAGCCATTTTTGCCTAGGTCTTTTTCCCCCTTGGGAATTTTTGCAGATTTCTAAATCCATGATTTTCAGGGGCTGCCAATGGACAAATTCTTGATTTTCCACTTGTCACATTCAACCCTGAGGTAGTTCCAACATGTTCCCCCCTCATGGAGTCATGGTTAGCTAATTTTAACCTGGTTGTTCCATTTGTCCATCAACAATAAATATAAAATATTTTGTTTCATACAAGTGTCATAGTCAAATAGTTAGTTGGGTCAAATCAGATCTCTTCCCAACAATCATAATCATTAATTACAATTAACTAAATTCATAATTCATAATTCCATAAATGGCAATAATTTTCCAATTTTGAATTTACCAAAAATGGAAATAATTTCCTAAACAATTTCAGAGTTAAAAATAATCTATTTTTGGGGGTGTTACACATAATGTGTTTGAGTGATAAACGATGAAACATGGGAAAGATGACAACAGATCCAGTACCTCCATAGGAATCCATAGATCAAAGATGCTACATCCAGACAAGAAGAAAAACAAGTGTCTAAGTGATAAATGATGAAAAATGGGCAAGATTACAACAGATCCTCTACCACCTCCAGAATCCATAGATCAAAGATGTTACATCTAGACAATAAGAAAACAACACGTGTCTGAGTGATAAACGATGAAATATGGGAAAGATGACAACAAATCCTCTACCACCTCAAGAATCGATAGATCAAAGATGCTATATCGAGACAAAAATAAAAACAACAAGTGTCTGAGTGATAAATGATGAAAGATGGGAAATATGATAGTATATCCTCTACCACCTCAGGAATCCATAAATCGAATATGCTACACCCAGGAAACAAGAAAAACATAATTGAAACTTAGAAGACATTCTGATAAAAACAACTCAAAGGAATCTTTAATAACATAATATTTTACAATCCATGCCCCTCGGGCTTACAAACTAAAAAATGAAATTCCCTTCTCCTAAGACCCTCTCAACACTCCATCCTATGAAAAAACCCCTTTTACAAATTCTTAACTGACCTATTTATACTCAAATCAATGGAAAACCTCTAGGAATGTGATCTAGCCATCCCATCTAAGTATTTTCGCCTGTGCATCCCTCTGTCATATGCAAGCTCAGATCAATATGGGTCTATAAGAAGAAACCATCCATCATGGTACCTTGGGCTGATAGTCCTGTATCTATGACCATACCCTCCATGCTTTATCTTTATGGGGTGAGTCGAGGTTTTGTTGACGGGCGAAATTGACCGTCCGTCAACTGGGAGAGTGGAACCGGTCCGAGGTTGTCTAAATAACCCAAGCCGTTTGGAATGGACCACCCTGACGAGTTTAATGGCTCTGTTGACCGCTCTAAGGTCTTCTATGAAAACCAAAGAGAGAATTGATCTGAGCTAAGTAATCTAACTAAAGTAAATAAAACAAACTAAACTATAACTAAATACAAGAAACTAATTAAAATAAAGGAAACTAGAAACTAATAAAACAAAGAAAAGGAACTAATATACTAAATATAAACTATTCTAACTATTCTATCTACAGACTACTAATTACTATCATAATAACTCAAATCAACTATCTAATTATCAGCTGCAATATTACTTATTCACAAATGTACATTATAAACAATCTACAGATTTAATTAAAACCTGCAAAACTCATGTATATTCTGCCCTAAGACAGCCGAGGATCTCTTTTTGATTTTTTATATTTTATGAAAAAGAAATAAACATTACTGAAATTAAACAATCTAACATACTTACTAAAATTAAACAATCTAATATAAATCTAATTAAACTACTTAATGGAAATAGTAAACAACGAACTAATTGACCTGGAAACGCTCCAAGTCTGTCCTGTGTATGATAACTTCTTAAGCTGGTTGGAGGAGGGAAACTCGCACCGTTTAGCCCTTAATATTTTCATAAATGATTAGCTATGCTGCTCCTTGAAGTATTTTACAGGACAAACAAGACATAAAAGAGAATCATAACAATCTTATGGTTATAAATTCCTGCAATAAGGGAAACCTGTTATGCAAGGACTTATATATAATAATTCAATCTATGAAGAAGATAAACCTGTCATTCACAAAATGAATTCACAATTGTTATGTCTTTTATCTATTTGGAAGAGACAAGATATGGATAACAGTAATCAAAATTATATCATTTGTATATGACTTAGATAGCTAAAGTAGTCATAAACCATAAGCAAAGTGATATACAAAACATGAAACAAAATGTTGATATATTGAGAAGCTAAAGTTGTGACAAAACATCAATTCTGCTCCAGTCTGTATTAGAATTCCATATCCTTGTTCTCTCACGAATGAGGATCATTATTACACAAAAATCATAAGTATATATAGGTTTCTCCATAGGGTAAAACATCCCTGTGGATAATTATCAAACAGTTTTACATAATCAGGGAAAGATCCCAAAATCTCCTAAACTAAGTAACTAAAAATGCAAGTGAAATCCTTGAGATATCCTCCAACTGCTCATAAACTCAATTGCAATTCGACTTTACCTACAATAGAACACAAATATCAAATTAGAAAGATATTTTAGTGACAAAATACAAAAAAATTATCCTACAGACTTAGCTACAGAATCATCTGATTCTGTAGCTAGTCTAAAATAGCATATGGAATCAGATAGCAATCAAATAAAATCTTAAAAAGAAATCAAATCCAATTTAATTTTCTTTTCATCATCAAAACGAATTACTAATGATTCAATTGAAATTATCATTCAAAACAACCAATATCAGAATGAATGCAATCGAAATAGAGTAAAGAATGCTCTGTTTTCAGTTACCATAAAACATGGTCAAATCTTGACAGGCTTGTTTCGTATCAAACGAAATTAAGTAGTGAATCAAATCATATAACGATACGATGTAATCGTAATCAATGCAACCATAATAGAACAGAATCATAGTCATATAAGATATAATATGCGATAACATAATTATAATCGATACAACTGAAAACAAAATAGATTTGTTACAGCTGTAACAATATATCATAAAGCTCATGTCGTTCTAATCAAATATGGAAAGACAGTTACAATGTGAGTGTTTACACAGTCTTCGGACAGGATCACATAGTGATCGTAACCATTGACAAGAGTAATAATCATAGACCGAGTAACAATCAGAGCAGATCGTAACTGTGTTAAAAATAGAAACAAGTCGCTATTTTGGGCATGATCATTTTCGTCCAACAAATTAAATTTAAACCATATATTCCTTGCAATAGGAACCGAGCTGAGAACACGGTGAAACCATATCATGCGAATCAAGTAGTTGGATACAACAGTTATGACTTACATCTATTCGCAAATTGGTTACATCTTAACAGGATGGTATTCAAATTGTTCATAAGACATAAAATCACAATAGTTAACTGTAATTGCCAACCATATCATCTAGAACATTACCAATTCGAATCAAATATTGACTGTGTTTGAAAGTTAAATAACAGAAAAATCTTTTGTTTAGACAGAGTATTCAATTGAAACTAAATTAAAACAATTGAATCTATCCTATGATTGATCGAACCAAAACCAAATCCAATCAAAGCTAATTCGGGAATTCGATTAATCATAACAAACTTATATACAATAATGCATGCTTATTAAACAATTTCAAATTGACGTTGTACACGGAGCTGTGAATTCATCATATAAATAAATGATAATCATACCAGTATGACTGTTCAGACTATGCTAGCTTTGAGTTTACAACCGCTGTAGGAGACTCGACATTTTTGAACAAAATCGAACCAGTCGTTCGTTTCTTTTTATCAGTAGATGGCATCTTCGCCTTTTGGCTGGTGAGCTTCGCGACTTGATCTTCCATATCGTGAATTCTGGATTGTAGCATTGGAACATCGAGGTAATACCTTTCTAACCACATGCCACACTGTTCACATGGTGAAGTTGCTAGTTGAGATGTAACAGGAGAGGGTTTCGACGAGTCACCAGGGGTTTCACAGGGCATTTTAATGCTTGGGAAATTGGGATCATCTCATAAACAAGGAGGTAGGTTCTTCACAAAATCATATGCCGGTTTATCACACAAACCTTCAGAGTAGGGATACTTGCTTGCAAGGAAACGCTCAATTTCCGAGTCAGAATCTTCACTGAGCACAGTAGGGTCAGGGTTGGCAGGTGCCTTTGGTTTGTTTCTTGCCATGCGAGAGATTAATCGGGCATTCTTATTACCTTTAGAATTGACATTAGGTCTGGTCTTGGGCTTTTTATCCATGGGTTTAACATTGTCCACATCTGTGGTGACAGAACTGGGTAGGTTAATAGATGGCTCGGGTAGGGGTTTGGGTAGCAGAGCGCTGTAGGGCACAGGGGTGACCGGCTTGCTCTCGTATACCACCGATTTCTCAACCTGTGGTAGGCTTGAGACAACGAAATAATTACGTTTAATAAAATCTTCCCAACAGTCTCGGTTTAACCCTAAGTGACACTCCACAAGCATTTTAATTAACCCAAAGTGAAACAGGCTGGTATCAGCCTGGTTTCGTTTATACCTTTTGGACATTTTAAACAAACTCCTATACAAGTAGTGAGGCATGTTCAGTTCATAGACCATGAAAACCATAAGAAGCCTAAGGTGATACAAGAAAACGAAGCCATACCTGCCCTCGCAAGTAATAAATTGCTTGGTCACCACGAGCAGGTCGTGCCAGTGTTGCTTCAACATGTTTGCAGGTAAACCCCTGTCACAAGAGCTCACTCTTCGTGACTGAAAGCGTAATGTCCATGGGACATCCTCTACTTTACATTTTTTCGACCATCTATGTCTGACAACAGGCAGACCGGTGGCTAGACTAAGGAACGACTCGTTGATTTCTAACTACACATCCCCAACCTTGGCTCGGAAGCCATCGAAGGTTAATGCAAATTGCCGAGCCACACCAGGGTTATAACCATCAAACTTTCAGATGAAAGGGAGCCATCTGAATTCCTCCAAGTCGCTATATGCACCATCAAACATCAACAAAGCTTGGCGACTATTGGGTTCAGCCCTTACGACTGGAGCCATGGTGCGGGCATCATGGTAGGGTTTGGATCAAACACACAGGAGCATAATCGATATGGCTAACAACTGCCAGCACTCAAAGAGGAGGCAAATCAATAGGCGCGTGCGAAGGTGGTGGGTTAGTTCACCTCCATGCAAAACATTAATGGCACAATACAACATTGTTTAATCAATTATTACATCGCTCAAACCACATTAATCGACTAACATGGGAATTTAAATGGTGGATAGCTATACCAAGGCACCATTGTATCGTTTGAAACCACGGAGAATCAAACCAAAGTTGATACGCGCCATTAATCAATGTAAAATCAAAACCATATATCAATGCGCCAAGTATAATTCAAACCAAAGTAAATCCAAATGTTTCATCAACGCGCCAAGTATATAATCAAACATTGCCATTCAATATGAAATCCAACTCAAACTCAAACGTTACCATGCGCTTGTTGCACAATATAATCAAAGTCTTATAACATTGTGACCAATGAATTTATGAAATTGATGAGCTTAGAGGTTAAGATAGTAAGGGTCACATTAATATAAAACAAGATCATCAATGACCCTTTTGAAATCAATTATAACTGATAACTTATCATGCTCAATGTCTTACCAAAAATCAAGTTGCGCAATGAAAATAAATATAGGTGAATGGACATGTTTCGAAAAATCATTCCAGCGACTTAATAACAAACCAAAGGTAAGTGTCTTTCAGAAAATCAATGAGTAGACCATGACAGTTAGAATAACAATGGAAGAGTTTTCACGCTTTCAGTCGTGAAAACTAATTTGAAACCAATTCGCAAACATCGTATAGAATGGAAACATCGTCTCTTTTCAAGATGCGACAGTAATTTGAAGTTCGGAAGATGTAGGTGTAGGCAGCTTTTAGAGCAATTAAAAAAAATTGAATTGGCTGCCAACAGGTTTGAACAACCACTCTCTCATTTTATTAACTGATCTTTTCTCAGGATCTGGATGAGTATTCGATGCCTAGAAGGTCACCACGTGTTGCTCACGGATTGGGCGTTGAATAAGCATGTGAATTTGGGCTGCAAAAGTCATTCCTTATTCATGAGTTGAATCCTCCTTAGGATTGAGACACGACCCAACTAATAGGGGGTGGCCACATGTTGTCATTAGATACGATGCTGAACGAGCATGTGATTGTGTTGTCGTCAAAAGCAGTTTGTGCCCACACTGCTTTTGGGCCCCAAATGCATCATATTCCACCATGTATATTCCCCACAATACTGTGGTTTGGATTTCGGCCCGCTTTTGTATTTTAACACCTATTCATTTTGCAGTGCCAAAATGACTGGTGGTCGTTGATCTCTCTATGATATTTGATATGGGAACGCCTGCTATTTTAGAGCCCCCACTAAAATTTGCCCACCAATTATGGAATTCCTCCACCCTCACTCATAAATGGCGCTAAACTAAACTATGCAGGGGATCTCCGTTACTCCAAACTGCACTGGCCTGTTGCATGTGTTCATGGTTGTCACCTGCGACCCTAAACTACTTCATGTGATAAAATTGGCTCCATAGGGAATGCCATGCTCCCTGTGAGATACAAAAAGAATGAGCAGTTCCAGTGCCTTAGTTGTTGGGTTGTGGATTCGAGCTCAAATAAATTTTTCTAAAGACAACAAGATGACAATTACACTACTCAACTTAAAAATGAAACAAAAACAAATTCTCCAGAAGGAGCTTATTTATGTACAATCCTAAACTAACTGATTTTACAATGCGCTAAGTGAAAACAAACTTCCACCATAGCCATTCAAATAACATCCCAATTTAAAACTTATTTACTCTATCACTGATCATTAAGGGATAACAAAACTATGATATAAAACTAATCACATTCGTCAGATTACCTCCCAATGATGAAGGTAACGAAGAAGAGAAAGAGTTGATTCCTCATCCAAGCCATCTTCTTCATTCTTATAGCCTTCATAAGAATCAGTTATGTCATGAAAAAAATATTTATACTCCTCGCAACAACTATGACAAATTAACTCAAAGCAATAAAACTTTTGAAAATGAATATTGAAAGTTGCATGAAACTCTTTGAGTGAAGAAATGATAGAAATCTCAAGAGAGTGATACCAAATACGAGAATCTCCTTGAAGAGAGTACATAAACATATTGATACATATTTCTTCATGTTGGATGTCAAGCTACTGCATCAAAGCATGAAACCCTAGAACATGTTTGAGAGGGTTTTCATTCTCACCTTCATAAAATCTTGTCAGCATATCTTTCCATTCATCAATTTGAGGCACATGATGTGGATAACCGGCTATGGTTGAGGAATTTAGTGGGGAAAACCTCCTGGCCAGGATAGCCTCCATAGCCATTTGATTTGTCTCCTTTCAGTGGAGTCACCAATAGATTTTTCACAGTGGCGTCGCCATGGTGAAAGATAAAAATTCAGAAAAATGTGTCCAGCTTCAGTTCACTATATAAAACTGGATCTCCTCGTTGTCGTTCTCATAGGGAATATATATTCACTTTTGTCCCTGACAATGTCTCCATGGATGTTATCGCTCTAAGAGTCACCCCCTGATTGAAAATGGGAGTAATCCTGGTAACATTAAATTTGTTTCAAGTGGGTTTAATGTCAGGATTGAGGAAAAGACTACAAATAAAGGAAATGATAACAAAGGTCATTGCAAATCACCCCTGGATCGTTGGGTTATGGAGTCATAAGTATCATTATTAATGAAGGAATTTAAATTGCATATCAGAAAAAGGATTTATGTGGTGATGAGGAGAAGGAACACATAATGTGTCTGAGTGATAAACGAAGAAACATGGCCAAGATGACAAAAGATCCTCTACCGCCTTAGGAATCTGTAGATCAAAGATGCTAGATCCAGACAAGAATAAAAATACCAAGCGTCTGAGTGATAAATGATGAAATATGGGAAATATGACAATAGATCCTTTACCGCCTTTGGAATCCATAGATAAAATATGCTACATCCAGAGAAGAAGAAAAAAACAAGTGTCTGAGTGATCGATGATGAAAGATGGGAAAGATGAAAACAAATCCTCTACCATCTCAGGAATCCATAGATCAAATATGCTACATCCATACAAGAAGAAAAATAGAAAGTGTTTGAGTGATAAACGATGAAAGATGGGAAAGATGACAACAAATCCTCTACCTCCTCAGGAATCCATAAATCAAAGATGCTAAACCCATACAAGAAGAAAAACAAAATTGAAAATTAGAAGACAGTCTGATAAAAAAAACTCAAAGGAATCTTTAATAACATAATATTTTACTATCCATTCCCCTCAGGCTTACAAACTGAAAAATATAGTTCCCTACTCCTAAAACCCTCTCGACTCTCCAACCTCTGAAACCACCCTTTTACAAATTCTTAACTAACCTATTTATACTCAGATCAATGGAAAACCACTAGGAATGTGATCTGGTCATCCCATCAAAGGAATTTTGTCTCTACATCCCTCTATCATATGCAAGATGAGATCAGTATGGGCTTGCAAGAATAAATCGTCCATCATGGTACCTTGGGTTGGAATTCTTGTATCTACGACCAGATCCTCCATGATTTCTATTTATGGGGTGATTCAAGATTTCAACCACCACTCCTTCATTTTATTAACTGATCTTTTCTCGAGATCTAGATGAGGATTTGACGCCTATAAGGCCACCATGTCTTGCTCACAAATTGGGAGTTGAATAAGCATGTGAATTCAGGCCACAAAAGTCAGTCCTTGTTCATTAGTTGAATCATCCTCGGGATCGAGACTCATCCTGATGACTAGGGGACAGCCATGTGTTGTCCTTGGATATGGCGTTGAACAAGAACGTGATTTTGGGGATGTCAAAAGAGGTTTGGACCTACACCACTTTTGGGCCCAAAATGCACCATATTCCACCACATAGCTTCCCCGCAATACTGTGGTTTGGATTTTGACCCAGTTTTGGATTTTAATATCCGTGCAGTTTATAGTACCAAAATGACTGGTGATCATTTATCTGAATGTGATATGTGATCTGGGCGCGCCTTCTATTTTTCCTCCCTTGCTAAAACTTACCCTCCCACCAACTATGTAATTCCTCCAACCACACTCAGACATGGCACTAAAATGAACTACGCAGGGGATCTCTGTTGCTGCAAATTGCACCTGCCTGCTTCCTGTACTCATGGATGTCACCTGCAACCCTGAAAAACTTCATGTGATAACACATCCACTGAAGTAAATTCAAGTACAATAGAGGAAAGTGAGACATCTAGTAGTTATAACAGGTAGAGATCAAGTAGAGGTGAGAAGATCTGAAGAAAATTCCATAGACGCATGGAATTATTTCTTGATAAAGGGGGGTCATGTTCTTATGATGATGAGAGAATAGATGACATCAAGGTTCCTTGAGGTACACACATATAGTGAAATGATGGGTACCCAAGGATTTTCCTGAAATAAACACTGATATTTGTGAAAACGAAAGGATATATCCGATTTATCCATTGTCATTATATGGTTTGGGGTATTTTCCATGGATCACATAAAGGTCTGTTACGACAGATTAACTGAATGGATGGAATATATCAAACCCTATTATATCTACAAATATTGGATATGAATAGTGTTACAGGAAAACCCCCCTGCAGATAGATGAAATTCCTCTTGGATCCAGTTCCAAGTTGAGATCCGATCCACAAGCTCTTCAACAGGTCCTGCAACTCAATCAAAGACAAAGCATGCTTCTTATTCTACGACGATTAGTTTGAAACTAGATCTATCCATTAAAGACAAGTTCATGTAGGCATACACAATCTTGAAGGAAATAGGCCAAGCACATGTATTAATGAGAACTCAATAGAGATACTTATAGATGTTTGCTGCATATTGAACAACCTAACCAAGCTCTCCTTGTCCAACCCCTTGCTCAAATGATCCACAAACGGGATGACTATTATTCACTAATTATCTCCCTTATGAGATCATAAGTTTTATGCCTTCAATGTCCTCTCCTTTCACCATGATGAGGCACCCTTATATAGGCTTGGAGAGGCCTAGCCACCTTATATATTCTTGGGATACGTTGAGGATATTTCTCCATCAGTTTTGGATCCTCCCTAATATCCAACCTTGACCTCAGATTCGAATCCAACTAACTCTAGAGATGACTGGAGATGTTTTCAAAAACTGCTTGGATTGCTTCCTTCAATTTTTTCCCCCATCCAGATAGAAAAGTACCTCTTTTTTATTTAATGAGCTTGAGGAGGATTACACATACCCGATATAACTCATCTTTGGTTTGGTCCCATATGGGCCCTTCAATGTATATTGTTAACGAGTTCAGAGAAGGTAAACTCGATGATTTTTCATGTTTACAGAATCTAAAATGAACTTAAAGATGACTCCAGTGTTGTCCTTTTTCGTAATTTTAGTCTTGCGAGGATGAAAAAGAGATAAATTATCACTTGAAAGACACCCTTTCAAACCTTTTAACGAGTGGGAAAGGAAGCAAAATCACTCGACAATATTTTCATGTTTAGAGAGTCTGAAAAGAGATTAAAGATGATGCTAGGCGGATCCTTTTCCTTTTAAGTTTAAAGATCTTAAAGATGACTACAGGGGGTTCCAAAAAGGATATAAAAGTTTACTATGTGTGTTCTCGTGTTTTTCCGAGCGTGAGAATGAACGAAGATCATGCTCGTTAATGCGACAAGATAAAAATCGAACAAAATTGCTCCAAAACCTGCCAATAATGATAAAACTGCACACTAAGGTATTAATAATACCTCCAAAAATATTTTCAAAAAACCCAAAATAACTATGGTTTTAGAAAAAATGAAATTTTATAATAGTAATATAGGGTAAAAATGTCTTTTACAAATTCATTTGTGCTAAGAATTTTGTAGTGGAGAAAATTGTCTTTGGAAGGCGATTCTTCGATTCATCAGTGTCAAAGCTATGGTCATCCATTTCCTTCATCATATGGATCAGTTTGGTCCTTTGCTTCTTCCAAACATTTTGCATGGGTTACAATTTATTTATAGGTACTTATTTTTCTTTAAAAAATATGCCCTAGGAGTCTCTAAGCACCGAAGAGGCTCGACGCTCCCTCAAAAGGCTAGGGGGAGTGCTAAGCAATTTGGTCAATGCTCTGCTAGGCTTACCAGGATAGAACTTGTGATCTGTTCAAGTGATGGAGGGGACGTTACCAAAAAAATGCACAAAAACACCAAAAAAGGGCTCGACACTCCTCTGAAAGGTTGGGGGAGTGTTGCTTGAGTTTAGAGTGCCCTGATAATATTTTTGGGATAGAGATGGTGTTGTGATCAAAGGCTCAAGGGAGCACTGGCATAATCAACAAAAATCAAAGAAATTTGAAAGTTTAAATTACCCAAAAAAATTGTTAATGTGGCATAACTAATGGTCTTTTGTTGATGTTGCAAGTTATATTCGGCAAAAGACATGATCGAGTGGAAAGAAAGAGAGCATGAGATCAATGATGTGGTTTCTTTGCAAATTCCCCGATCAAGATCCGCATTGAGGAACTGCGGTCTCCTCAAGTTCTTTAAGATGCAAAAGATGAAGAAGGAAATTCTCCTTCTCGAGCACATGATCAGGTTGTGGAACACTGTGGAATAGGGGTTCCAAATTGGGACACATATGCTTAGCATTGAGTTGGAGGATGTGTATTTCCTGATTGACCTATCAAAGAGACGGGCTCCTATTATATTATATGTACAGAGAGCACTTCCCATGCCTTTAGAATATTACTTGGAAAATCATTATGTACCAGGATCAAGATTGGTGGGCAGTAGAATTGCAATAAAAGATGTCAGAGATCTACCTCTTCGATTGATTCTATTTTCCATCATGACTTTAGATGGTAGTACCATCTCACACTTGTCTTCGATATCACAGGTGGATTATGGTTTGTAGTGTTTATATCCAACTGTGTTTAACTAGAGTGAAGCATTCCTTCAAAATGTGAAGGAGCAGATTTCGAGATGTCAGACGGGGCAAAAAAAGTGGTTTGGATCTGGTTCGCTTCTGGTTTTGTTCTTCCTATAACACATTCCGCATATGCAACCATAGAATTCACTAGAATTACGAATGACGGGTGAACCATGTATGGCGCATTGGACAAGTTTGTCTCTGAGGTTGGGAACAAAATCAGAGTTCATATTTACATGCGACTTATTTTCTTGGTTGAGATGCCAGTTGATCATTATAGAGGACTTTCCATATGCCGGAGTGGATTTTTGGGGGAGCATGCACCTGGTTCTTCCATATGGAATGGAATGGGGTGCGTCAAGTGAGAAACAAAAACAATCTTGTCAAGTGTTTTTTGATTTTAAAGTTTATATTATTTTTTTGGGTACCTAGAAGAGTTTTTAACATACATATCGTTTCATTGTGCAGATAGGGGAGAATAACATCCGACAGAGATACCGGCACTGGGGCGCCACAGATATGCTCAGATAGTATTATATCATGAGGTAGAGGAAAAGGGTCTCCGAGATGTTGAGAAAAATCTATGTGATCTCACGATGGGTGTCCCTCCTCTTAGGAGCCAGGATGTACCTTTGCATCTGCAGAGACATACAGTGGGAGTCCCTGAGGGTCTTAACTCCTTACTGAGATGAGTATCATGTGCAGTAGTGTGCTACTCAGAGAACAATGTGATGCAAGAGGACTAGGACGTCCCTGATGTTTTTTTGTATAGTCTGTATGACGATGTTATGAGCATGAGGTCCCAACATTTTTCCATTCTATGTACTTTTTTGATGTAATCAAACATTTTATGTCACGTCATATATATATACATATCCGAGTTTTTATGATTCCAAATGATGTTTGCAAATAATGATGTATTTTTGTGATGCGTTTAATTCACATGTGATGTATGATTTATTTCCTTTATGAAACCTCATCTATGTATGAGATACCGATCGATGATGTAATTGGCTAACAAATCCGATGTTGTATTAAGTCCTCTTGGTATGTGTCTATATTCGATAAAATCAAACATTGTTTCAAGACGACGAACTCATAGATGGAGACACAATAGGATAAGATTGTGAATGGAGTATATTGGATTAAGTTGACAGACCACAAGTTGAGAGTCTAGGTTAATGATCATACGAGTTATACCTAGAGAGGAGGTTGTGGTTAAAAGTCTGAGAAAAGCATGATATTTTGTCATGTTGTTAGTTTCTGATCCTAAGAAAATATCTCCTGAACTCACCAACTCGTCAGAGTGGTAAATGAACCAAGCTGTAGAAGCAATGTTTTGGGTGTTTTGACAAGCGCCATCCTGAAACCCGACAAAGATAGGATAGTAAGATGTCATCTGCGCATGCAAACACAAGACAAAGTATAAGAGGCTAAGGTAAGACTCGTGCACGCAAGAGAAAAATACATACCAAACTAAAAATACAATAGTGTACAAAGAACACATGCTAGATGTCCTAGGCATAGTACTTCTTAAGGTAAATCCCATTTTGGGGCTCACCCAGGGAGATTCCCTCATAGTCAACTAGCTTGTAGGCACCTCTATGTAAAACATGTTTCACGATGTAAGGATCATGCCATAGAGGTTCTAACTTTCATGTCTCTAACTTATCATGAGCTTGGTCATAAACGAGAACTAGGTCTCCTTCTGCAAAAGTACGAGGATGGACAAAATTGTCGTATTGATTCTTGATTCACTTTTGATACATCTTGTTAACGAGAGTGGAATCATGACGTGTTTCATCCAACCTGATCAGGTGTAATAAGTGTTCTTCTTCAGCAAAAGTGTGAGGCAGGAGTTCTAATTTTATTTTCAACAAGGGAATTTTTCACTCGATTGGTAAAACAACTTCTATGCCATAAACTAATTGGAAAGTAGTGAATCCAATAGCAGTTTTCACTGAATTACGGTAAGCCCAGAGAGCGGAGAAAATTTGTAGGTGTCAAGATGTCTTGTTTTCCCCTACCATACATTGAATCACGGTTTTAAGGAACTTGTTGATAGCTTCAACTTGTCCATTTTCTTGAGGATAGTATGGGGATGAGTTCTCATGGAAAAAACCCAACTTGGCATGCAACCCACTCATCATATGGTTTTTAAAGTGTGAACCATGATCAGTGACAATGGATTTTGGAACACCAAAGTGAGTGATGATGTGGTTGAAGAACAAAATAGTTGCAGTACGACCATCATTCAGAAAGGTAGGCATAGCCTCAACCCATTTTGTGAATTAATCAATGACGACAATGATATAATCGTTCCCCTCGGCTGAGGTAGGCTTACACTGCATGAAATCAATGCCCCATTTTGCAAAGGGGCCGATGGAAATAATGGGATGCAGTGGAGCGGGGTGGGTGGGCGCCTTTTTATGAAAATCTTGGTAGGGTGGGAATTGTTTTATGGCCTCAATACAATCTTTGAAGATGGAGGGCCAAAAGTAGCTAGCATGTAATCTTTTTTGAGTTGTAGCCATCCCATAATTATTACCGCCATAGGCTCCAAGGTGATATTCATTAAGGATGTGTTTAGCCTCTTCATGACATCATCGCAGGATAGTGTCAATACCACGATGATACAACATGTCATCGATGATAAGGTAGCGATGAGAATGATGGTGAATATGATGACGTTCTTCACAAGAGTTATCGGGCTGAAAACATTGGCTCTGGAGATAAATAAGGATGTCTCCATACCAAGTATCAGACCTGCTGATGAGGAATATATATTCATTGGGGAGAGAATATATAGGCTCAGTGTCTTCATCATCATGGAGAAGATCGTAGATGAGCTCTGCAAACACCAAGGATTTCTTGGCTTTGGACTTAGCAAACATGATATCGAATTCTTGAAAGATGACGATCCATTTGGAATATTTTCCCCCATGAACTTGACGTGTTAGATTGTGATACATGGGGTTAGATTCCGCGATAACTATGGTGGTGCATAGAAAAATATAATGATGAAATATCTGGAAAAAAATGATAGCTGCCAGAGACAACTTCTTAACATGTGAATATCGGAGCTCTGGGTCAGAGAGACTTTTGCTCAAATAGTATATCACATGTTCTTCACCGTTATGGTCCTCTTGAACTAACACCATAGAAATAGTGGAAGTAGAGGCTGATAAGTAAAGGATATATTCCTTCGTATAATTCAGAGTATGCAACAGAGGTTCGTTGGTCAATGCATGCTTAAGAGCAGCAAAATATCGTTGAGCAGTGTCATCTCAAATGAAAGGAGTGTATTTCTGCAACAATCGCATAAATCCTTTGGTAATATCAGCGTAGTTACAAAAGAAATGGTGAAGGAAGTTCGCTTTCCCCTGCAAACTTTGGAGTTGTGTCAAATTATTAGGTGGAGGTAAAGTAAGGATAGCCTTAATTTTTAAGGGATCCACCCGAATCCTATCCTTGGAAACAACAAAGCCGACGATTCGACCCGATTCAACAACAAATATAAACTTGTGAAGGTTCAAACGAATACGGTAGAACCAACATTGAAGAAAAATAGCCCGTAGATGACCAAAATGGTCTGATCGACTGGATGAATGGGCAGGTAAATCATCAAGATAAGGTTCCACAATATGTTTGATATCATGGAAAGCATATGACATGGCCCACTGGAATGTAGCACCAACATTTTTTAGGCCAAATGGTATTTTCCGATAGGCGAAATTTTCCCACGGGCAGATGAAGGTTGTCTTATGCTGATCAACAGGTAAAATGTCAATCTGGTTGTACCCTGAGAAACCATCCATGAAAGAGAAAATCACACTACCTACGCAATTATCAATGATCTGGTTGATGAAGGTTGTAGGGTAATTGTCTTTCGGACAAGACTTATTGAGGTCCCCATAATCAAAGAAGACATGAATGGTCCCTTACTTCTTAGTGACCGAAACAATATTCGAAACCCATTTCGTCAAAGGGACAGGAAAGATGAAGCCAGATTTCAATAATTTCTCAACTTCTGCCTTGATAGCCATGATCTTCTAAGGATGGATCGGGTGGATTTTCCGTCGAATAGGTTTTACACCTAAGTAAGTTATAATCTCTTGCACAATGATCGAAGGATCTATCCCTGGCATTTCTTCGTAGCTCCAAGCGAATACATCGCAAAATTATTTAAATAAAGCGGTATAAGAAATCACTTCCTTGGTAGAATAATTAGCAACTAGATTAATATTTTCCACGACACCTTCCTTGATTGAAATGTCAATAACTACCATAGAGGAAATGTTTCCCATATTCCCTTTAGAAATATTATCTTGTATAATTATGGGTGATTTTGGAAAGTCGACAACAAAGGGGGGGGAAGATAGAGTGTATATCTTACTGTATTTCTTCAAGAGGTGGAAGAAAAGAGGACCGATGATGGTTATCATCCCAAGGTACATCGTCAATGCTAAGCATTTCCATAATAGATTCATCGGACGTAAATATTTGGGAAATGTAGTCAAAGGCAGACGTCAAGGAATTCAACCAAGATGGCATCAAGTAAGTGTTGGGTGCCAAGAGATGTTGTTCATACGAGGAGGGAGAGGTGGATTGAATAGCAACATATGAAGCCTCGACTGGACTAAGTGGCATGGTGTCACCTAGCGCATCAAACTCTATAGGACTAGGTACAATCTAGGGATCAGATGATTCCAAAGACTGATAAGTCGTAGTTGAAATCATATTGATTGTGGAAATATGATGTGTGGTAGGAGGGAGTGGTGCAGGGAAGGTACCCATAAGGGTAGAATATTTTAACAATCCTACACTAACACTTTCATACATTATCTTATGATCTCCCAAGAAAGAAATATTGTTGGTAGCAAGAGCACGATCGTCGGGTGTACAAAAATCTAACTGATCGATAGTGACAATTTTTCCCTGATGAGGAAATTGTACACATCGAAACATCGACAAAGTGACGATAGTCATAGCATAAAACCAACTTCTTCCTAGTAACAAGTTGTAATCGAGGGGAAGATCGACCACCTCGACGTCAATAGAGATGGTTTTTCTGCCCAACTGAACAGATAGGGATTGCAAGAGTCCGTGAGGACGAAAAAATCTCCCATCAAATGCATGAAACATCTTTGGGGATTTGTTAAGTGCGGGTTTTTTTAAGCCTTTCCAACAAGATAAAGACATGACACAAGTAGAGGCTCCCTCATCCAAGATAGTGCAGTGAATTTATTGATTGTGAACAACAACATCAATTTGAAAAGCAAGTTGGTAAGAGAGTCGAGACTTAAAATTTTCCAAGTTAAAATTGATATTGTTGGATGATTCAATATCAAAAGCACCAATAGCAACCAAGAACGTTCTACATTAAATTCGGCAGTGATGTAGAACTTCCAACGCAGACATATCACACGGTGCTTGAGCCAAATCTTCAACAATGTTGTAGTTTTGGGAGGCACGTGAACTAGGATTAAAATTAGATTTACGGATGGTGCTCTTGGGAGGGTGTAATATAGATTTGAATGTAGGTTTCTCTATCTGAAGAAATCCAGATAGAAGACTAACAGATGGAGGACTAACGGAGGATGGTGATGGATCCGGTAAAGTACCGTTACTGACCTCTCCTTTGTCAAGTTTATATGGTGTGTCGTAGGTCGTAGAGAGAGTGGTTAAATCAATCTCGTTGAACATATAAATATGGGCACTAGTCGAGGCTTCATGATTAGAAGGGTGGCTGGAACTTCCCCCCAGAGAGGGGGTTTGAGAAACTATAGATTATTGTTGAGGAAAAGGCTGAGTAAGCATGGTGGGTTGGGAATTCCCTTTAAAACATTTTTCCACTTCATCACGATGTGGATTGTATCGAGTGTAGTGATTGTCACCACAAATAAGACAAATAAGACATGGGGATTTCATCTTCCACTGTGGTTTCTTTTTGATAGCAGGTGGTGGGAGTTCTTCTTTGGGTTTTTCATTATTATTATTCTTTTTGGGGTTTCTCTTTTTCTTCTTCTTACCTCCGGATTGTTGTGAAGGGGAAGATTGAACTGCATTCACCTCATATATTTCAGTTTGGGGGGAGGTAGAGGAGAGTGAGTTTGAACTGGGAGTGGGTGCCGAAGAAGATCGATTTGTCGTTCCAGTCGACTGGGAAGAATATTGGGTTTTGACGGAGCTGATAACTCCATCTGCATGTGAGATTGATGAAGGTTTAGATGGATCGGTAATGGAACGAGTAGCATTTGGGATCAACTCATACAAAGTACCAGATTGTGAATAGAACAAATCTAAGTACTAATCCTGAGAAATGGCTTCTTCTTTGGTGACGATACCACCCATGGAGACATCACGAGAAATCAGGGGTAATAGTGATTTAGTAAACTATTATGCCAATAACTGGTTAGGAATGGTTTATTTGATCAACCTTCGTTGTCGTCTCCACTAATGAATATGATCAGAGATATGTATAGAGTTAGTCTGGCGAAGGGAGGTAAAAATTTTGGTACCCATATCGTAAAAAATGGGTAGTTGAAAGTGCATGAGAGAGGACATAGCAAGGGAACTGAAATATTGGAAAGAAGCAGGTGGAAGTTTAATATACCACTTAGCTTCAGAGCCCGTAAGTGTTCATTGAAAAAGACGTAAATGTATAGAATTGTCCATTAAGGAGTTTAATGAACACCATAAATGGAAAGTCATCACATGGTTGTTCGGGTCTTCTCCAGGTTTACCATCAAATTTTGGAATATCGGAAGGTACTTTAGCAGGAATCACTGACCAAAAGGGATAATGTAATATAGGATCACAAGTCAACTGAGACAAGTTTGGGAGATCCAGAGTCGCGAGAAATGCTAGTTTTCGATTAACCTGAGGGTGATACTGGTGTGGCATAGGGACACCAGAAGGGCCGTAAACTAGGTTAGGTGGATAATTGTATCCAGTAGGTCATCTTACGTACGGTTCTTGTTGACCAGAATAAACATGATTGGATGATGGTTGAGAAACATGTGCAAATGGAGGATAACCTGATGGGTTCTGAGGATTATAAGTCAGATGATGGGTTTACCCATAAGGGGGGTAAACATTTTTTCCATGAGGAGGATACACATTAGTCCCATGGGAAAGAGAAGTTTGTTCTTTTCCTTGAGGATTTTGTCCCCTAGAGAATAGCAGATTTCCTAGGAAAGGAAAATGCCAAGGATTTTGTGTCGCATTCTATCCAGACAATGGGTTATGTACTCTAGTCTGAGGCTTTCCCCCAAGATGAGGTTGTGTCCCAATTTGAGGTTGACTCCCAAATTGAGGTTGCCCCCTAGCATGAGGTTGAGTTCCTAGAGGAATCTGGAAACCAGACGTGAACGACTGATCGGTGCTTCCAACTAGATTAGATCCACCAAGAACATTTCCTTCGAATAATAGTGTAGGTATAGAACCTCCGGGTCTAACCTGGGTAGTGTTGGAAACAAAAGGATTCAGAGCTCTGTACCTAGTGGGGAGTGAGGAAGGAGGTCTAGATGAAAGTGGTGTACCAATGGGAGCTTGGTTAACCACCACATTCCCGGTGGGAATAGTCATAACGTGAGGGACCATAGTATAATGGGCCATGTGGAGAGAAAACGTTGATCCAGGACCAGCTGACTACGTGTTTGGACCGATGGACTATGTTTTTGGACCAACGGTTGTACCCAAAAAATGATCTAAAGGTATCGTGTAGGTAACAGATGTTTCGGGCATTTGCTATACAACAAATGTATCGGAACCTACCACTGATCTGTAAAGGTATAGCACCATGTGAGGTGGGATTCAAAATATTTTGGTAGTCCAAAGGGGATCCCCGACTCCAGGGGATGGATGGGGTCTGGTCGAAATTCCAGAAGTATCAAAAACAAGTTCTTTGGATGAATTCAGCTGGAGAATACGTCTCTCATATCCAGGAGGCATGGAGAAAGCCTCTAGAGAATAGGAAACAATTTTAAAATTTTCTAAAGAGGCAGAACCTTCCTCTTGTGAGGTTATAATTTCCAGGACCTTGCTCTATTGAGGAGAGCCCTCCAATGAATGAGGGGGTAGAGGGATAGAATATTCCATATTTTCAGGAGGAAGTCCCAGTACCCTATGCGAATGGTGTGGAGGGTCAATGTTGGTGGAACCAAAAAATTTACGATTTTTTTTTATGGCCAACTAAAGTAAAGAAACAACATACACTAGTCAAATCTAGGAATCAAACCACGCAAACAAAACCTTCTCTTGATGATCGTACTATTTGGTGATGAAATCCAATGTCATGTAACCAAGTCAAGGAGGGGCTAGGATATGAGTGGGTGGAACAATTATGATGGCGACCTACTTAACGGGCTCACGCCTTGGTGCAAGCTTCCACATAGTAATTGTGGATTTACCCTCCAAGGAACCCGAGTGATTTTGACCATCGTTTGTTCCAGGTACAATGAAGACTTCCCTTCACTGTCACCTTGTATAAAGACCCTAAATATTATGGCTACTAAGGACACCAAATTGCAGTCGACCCCTGGGCGGGTATAGTCGGTAGTTCAGTTCGAATGTATGGGAAGGATAACAAGTCTGAAATCCTTCGAGAGAACTGAAGACAAGTGGACCGATAGAACTCTAGAGGACCCTGAACGGATTCAGAATTCATAAAGAATCAAGACCAAATGAATATAGTTGAGCCTCAAGAAGAATCCCCAATATACGATCTGACTACTACGAATGGTTGAACCATGGAGGGATAATATCTGTAACTCTCCCAAACGCAACCTCGTGTGTAACCCCTGTGTGAAATGGGGATCCCATAAAGATTATATGAAAATTAGATTTTCTCTCCCTATCGTAAGATGCCAATGTTTTTTTCGAATGCTTTAGAGAGTTGTACTCACAGCCTAATCCAAAGCGCTAATCCTAGTCTATTATTGGTGGAAGATTCTAAAAAACAATGTTCTAGATCAATTTTAATTAGCATTGATTTTTCAGCTGTTCTTTACTCAAGGGTGTCTGAGAGTGAAACTAATGATATTATGACTCAATTCCCCAAAAATGCACAAGAAATATAATGTTAAAATATTAAAAAATTTGTTTTAATATCCAAAAACCAATCATGAAAATATATCCTTTTGTTTAAATGTGAATGATAATTAGTTTGATGTAAATATTCCTATGCCATTCAGACTTCAAGATCTATGATATTTAAGAAATTAGAATCCAACTTCAGATAAAAAAAACACATTCTCGTTATGATTAAACAAGAAACACAAAGACAACTAAATTTGCAAAATAAAATGCCTGAAAAAATGACCTCAAAGATCAAATGGAATGGTGCATAGATCTCTAAATTTTCTTACAACAACTTTCATTCAATCATATGAGTAAGAAAGAAGACTAACTCAAAGTAAGAAAGAAAAATGTCAAAAATCCAAAGAAAACATCATCAATTCTTAGAAAGAAGAAGGTCGGAGACCAAAACAAGGACACAGTGAGATGGTAATAACCCTGAGTAGATGAAATGAAAAAACTAGACTCAGAGATCAACTCCCAAAAATGTTTTCAGCAGAAAAATACCAGTGCTCTGGTGTCAAGGGTACCAAAGCATTGCAGCGCTCTGTGGAATCCTGCAAGGGAGTGCCAATTCTCTGGTGGTAGAGGCAGGGGAGCACTGGGCTCTCAGAGGAACAAAATATTGCTTGAAACTCAAAAAACTCCGGAAAATCCAGAAATTGAGTTTGTATGGAATGAATCCAAGAGCCAACAACACATATAAGAATCAGAAACACAACATGAATAAGATCTAAAGGTGATAAAAGGCCTAAAACAAGACCAAAGAGAGAAAGAAAAACTGAAAGCTTTGTTCCCGAGTGGAGTCTCCAATTTCTGTTACAGGAAAATCCCCCTGCGGAAAGGTGAACTTCCTCTTGGATATAGACCCCTATAACCAAGACAAAACGGTGATAACTTTTGTCACTGACATCCCTTTAAACCTAGATAAACTAATCTATAGAGAAGAGGAAGAATATGTACCATTTTATGATGTTTGTTCTCGTCCACTTCCAAGTTGATCTCCGATCCACAAGCTCTTCAATAGGTCCTGCAATCCAATCAAAGACAAAGCATGCTTCCTATTCTACTATGATTAGTTTGAAACTATATCTATCCATTAAAGACAAGTTCAAGTAGGCATACACAATCGTGAAGGAAACAGGCCAAGCACATGTATTGATGAGAACTCAATAGAGATACTTACAGACCTTTGATGCAGATGCAACAACCTCGCCAAGCTCTCCTTGTCCAACCCCTTACTCAAATGATCCAAAAGAAGAATGACTATGCTTCACTGATTATGTCCCTTATGCGATCATAAGTTTGATGCCTTCAATGTCCTCTCCTTTTACCATGAGGAGGCCTCCTTATATAGGCTTGGAGAGGCCTAACAACCTTAGATATTCTTGGGATAGGTTGAGGATATTTATCCATCAGTTGTGGATCCTCCCTAAGATCCAACCTTGACCTCAGATTCAAATCCAACTAACTCTAGAGATGAAGGGGATGTTCCCCTGATTTTCCTCAACAACCCAAGATTTCCTCAAACATCCCAGCGCTCCCCCAGAATGGGGCGCAGAGCGTTCCAACACTCCCCCAAAGGAGGGAAAGGAGTGTTGGCACTCCCTGAAAGTGGGTAGGGGAGTGCTACCCTTCAAAAATGACTTTTAAGTGGTCTTTTTCATGGTAAAAGCCTTTTTACTCTTTGTCATGTGATTTCTCTTTCTTAAACCGGTCTTTGAGAGTGTCTTTGAAGTGTCCTTTGTGATTGTGTTCGATACACTACATAGGAAAGATGAATGTATGATGTCTGCATCACTTGAGACAATTATGGATAAAATGCGACACTTTCAACACTTGTAATGACTACAATAGCTCATCATTAAAATGAATAATTTTTATGTGTAACAAATAGTCCAATATAGAAAAAGTATGTGAAGATATGGCATGGATCCAAATTATATAAAACTAAAATAAAATGACCAAATTTAAGGAGAAACTATCTATATTGACGGAAGGTCAAAACCAACAGGGAATATTGCAGGGTTTATAAAATGTACATGATCTGGGACCAAAAATAAGAAACCCAATTGCATATTTGAGGGGCGTGAAGGAAACTATGTATTCATATGTGAAATAAAATCAATAGTTGTAGGGGAAGAGTTATTGATTGATTACAATTCAAATTGAATAGATACATACATTGCTATTATGGGGGTGGTATGTATACCATTTTACCCAACCTGTAGACATTGACTCTTATATTTTATGATTTTCATTATGTTCTTTAGTCACTCTTTACTTTGATATTTTTAGCATGCCATGTTCTTGTCCCATGTGTATTCATGAACTAAATTTATTTCTCATACATTTGAATTTATTATATATATTTTAATTCTAATATATGCTTGTCCCAGGGTGACAAGGGGAAGGAAACAACCTTAGATTAGTCCATATATACTCATGAGGTCGTGGTTACTAAGGAAGAAAATGTTTCCTCCATGAACCCAAAGCAAACAATAAGGAATATTGTGAGAAAAGAAAATGTGGAACTGCATTCTTTGATTCAGATTCGGTTGCAAACACGTGAGATAAATGAAAGAATTAATGCCTTGATGGAAAGAATTGAATGCTATGGGGTAAACAAGATATTTAATTTTCCCATTTTTTAATTCTGGATTTCAAATTATATACACTTATAATTCCTTCATTAAAAACTATTTAGTTTTATAGGATTTTTTGCGGACTTTTCATCCCCAAGGTGAGCCTACGGAGGTTGGTGTTGGCACCGATGCCATTTATAGATTGGCACACACACCAAGGTTGATATTTGTAATACACCCAACCCTGATGAACACATGCCAAAATTTTGAAGCATGATTTCCTGGATTTTATGTTGTGGATGTAGAACATGGAATTGCATATTTTGAAGCATGATTTCCTAGATCTTCCCATGTCACTAGAACAGGAACACTACCAGTTACCTTTTTGGTATACAATGATATCATCCATATGAAAATAGAGAACATTCTAGGTATTTAAGTTGTGCTTTAATTGCCATGTACAATCTATTTGAAATTTACGTATAATGTGCAATTATTTTAAACTAATGATAATATCATTTTGCAGGAAACGATTCATTTTATAGACACATAGATGACATGGCCTTGGATATATTTGGGCCCACCATATGCACAAGATGGAATTACCAAAGGTACAAGTTAAAATATGATTTCATTAAGAAGTTGGTTGGCCTGTTCGGTGAGGGTACCTTCAATAAATCTAGAGTCTACTCAAAAGCGGGTGCACATTTAAAATATATGCAGGACAATTATATGGTTCATCTGCAAAGGAACCCTAGGTATGAGCGTCATCTAATGATTCTTGAGAGAGGGTAGAAGGCCCTATAGGAAAATGAAAAGGAGAATATTCTCCAAAAATAAGGAAAGCCACCACTCGGCTTAGGAAGGTATGATAAACTACTAATAATGTAATTATGATGCTTTATCGTCATTGTGATATCTAATTACGTATTTGAAACATTTCAATACAGGCTCTTAGACACATTGAAATCCACCAAGGCCGAGATAGAAAAACATGGGCAATGCAGACTTGGCCCTGGTGGTTACTTGAAATTGGCCTTTCAAATTTTAAGTATAAAAAAATCAATTCCATCCAAATAGTATATTGTTAAAAAAAATTATTTAGTTTCACGTAGGAAGAGGAAATCATGTTCTTGTGAAAAATTGCAGGGCATGGAGTACAATTAAGATCCAACAAAGGAAGACCTCCATATTTCTTTCACACAAAGATTTAAATTCGTGGTTGCACAAAGAAAAATCTTGGGGGAAACACAACCTTCCCACACTCAAACCGACACCCGGGTAAATAAAATCAAGGAAGATTATTTATAGTTTTTTTTTTTTTTTTTTTTGTAAATAAAAAGTATTGTATTACCTTGCTTTAGAAAAAATCACACATGTCTGAGTATACACTAGAGCATGCCATTTTTTCTTCCACCGCAGTGGAAACCAGAACATGTGGACACCATTGTTCATAAACCTTAAAAAATACATCTATCAAAAACATGGGGACTTTCCACCTATTCTACCACAAGCGTGGAAACCAGAACAGGCGGTGGACTGACTACACCAACCAACTAGTGATACAGAATGAGAGTCTATGGTGTGAAAACAACATAATAATACGCCCAGAGAAAAAACCTGTAAGAGCACTAGACATGAGGTGAACCTTGGCGTCCATCCTGCCGAAGTCGGAAGATGAAATGCTAGAATCAAGTCGGTTATCGACATTTCACAGGCTCACTTGATAGGGAGTCATATAGGACGTCCAAGCGCTTTCTGAGGGTGTGCTAGTTGTGCTTCTTCTCTACCAAATCCTTGTGCATATCGAATATCAAGACCAGGTGTTCTTCTGTAAACTTGCAAGAGCTGGGAGCAAGGTGAGCCTTCTCTTGAGCATCGTCGTCTTTTCAGTAGTCATCCCAGTTTGTTCTACGGTCCTCTTCCATGGTGGAAGCAGAAAAATTCTTAACAATGATGGACTCCATAGTAGGGTCCTCTTCAATAGTAGCAGAAAAATTCTTTCCCGAGAGATCCTCTTAAAGAGGGATTTCCTCTCCCACCATGAAACTTGTCTCGGATGGCTCCTAGAAAGGGGTGGTGGTGCAAGTGGTTGGTCATTGTTCCAAGGTGGTTGTCGGCAATAATTGAAGAATTTCCTCATAGTTCGGCAGAATTTTCTCTTCCACATAACAATATACATGGACACCCTCTGTGCTTGATGGATGGGGCTCCGATTGAGCCGCCTCATGCCAATTATGATAAGAGGAGGGTGAGTGGTACGAGATTCCGCTTGCGATGAGAGAGAAAGAGGTTGGTCTCAAGCATTTTTTCCTGCCAAAATGACTGTAATAGGTTGTCCCATGCTGGGACTTACCTCTCTCACGAGGAATGTCTAAGCAAAGTGTAGGGTGAATGTAATCAACATTAGTGTGAGAAGTAGACATAGGATGGAATGCTAGGAAGTGGAGCAAAGAAAGATGAATTAGACCATGCACTGCGGCCAAGCACCTAATATAGGACCCCCCACAAGATGATAAGACCAAGAGGATGGAGGATTTAATTTCTCTAATAGCCATAAATGTAGGAGTAATGGTCATTAGTTGTTTCGTACTGGTGCCGAGGAGCCGAACCTTAGGGTCCATTAAGGCCTAGCACACTAACCCTCGAAAAAAGTGAAAACTAGACATCATGACTCGATAGGGGAGGAGGGTGGTAGTGAGGGGATTTAACTACCCTCGTATTCAACCCAGCCATTGATGCATGTGTTCCATGTGTCACCCCATCTAGGGAGAAGCATTCTTATAGAGATAGTTCTTGGCACTTTTGTAGAATTTGTGAATACTAATGGTCTAGGGTGTTGATGATGAGGAGCTCTACCTAAGTATTGACACCTTCATTAGCTAGTCAGTATTGTTCTTTGTTGGCCTCTCATTTTATGTGTGAGGGGATGATAGTAATGGGAGGAAGTAGTGAGGATAGTAGAAGAGAGAGGGGACCTTTGAGGCACCAGCTAGGTTTGATTTTTTTCCAGATCTAATCCCTTGATAATTTTTGTGGCTACTGAAATGATGACTTTAGAATCTCCCTCGATTATTAGGGGCTACAAATCAAGGTTTAGAGATAGTTGGATACCTTTGATCATTCCCCAAATCTCAACAAATTTGTTCATATCCTGCCCCATAAATCCCACTCTAAGGTTCTTGATTTTCCCTATGTTGTCTCTAATTACTGCTCCAAATATTGTTGGTGTGGGATTTCCCTTGGAGGCTCCATCGAAATTTAGCTTCCAAAAACAAGGGGGAGGGGGGGGGGAAACTCCAAAAGGTGGAGCATAGATATGGAGGAGTGGGGGGATCAGAGAGAAGGAGAGGGGTTTTGGGATTGATTTTATTCCAAGTAGTGAATATGTTGGATTCTAGAGGGGCATCAGGGATATCCTCTTGATTCCAAGTCTGAATTTGAATTGTTTCCCAAATGCTTGTTGTAATGTTTTCCCAGATATGACAGAGGTGAGAGTGTTAAGAGTGGAAGATGTGTCCATTTATTTTTTTCCAAAGATGCCAAATAATAAGACCTGGCATGAGTTTCCATATTCTACTTAGAAGTGGGATTTTGTAGTCTCCCTTGATCCCCAATTCCTTATAGTGTTGGGAATGTTGGTCCTATCACACTTTGTTTGCCTCATGATTATTGTGCCTTGGTCCCATATTTGATTACTGACTTGACATTGGTTAAATATGTGTTCCATGGTTTCTTCCTATTGGTTTCATAAGTGGAAAATGGAGGGCCCAATGAAGCCCCATTTCTTGAGGTCATCCCAAGTGAGGATTCTATTTTGTACCAATATCCAAAGAAAGATGGAGACCTTTTGCCAGAGATTAGTCTTCCATATTATGTGCCAAATGTGATATTTTTTGTGTTTGTGGAAGTTCTCTTGAATATGATAGGCCTACGTAATTGTGAAAGTACCTTTTGTGGAATATCCCCAACGGAGGATGTCCTTGTTTGTGCTAATGCAAATTTTCCTATTTCCCACTATTTCTATCCAAGGTTGCATCTCAAAATTACCCAATAGATGGAGATATTGAGGAAGCACTTTCCAACTATGACAAGGGGTTTGGTGCTGGGTATTAAGCTAGAGATTGACTACTTTGAGGAATATTAACTCTGGAAGGTAGGTCTGATAGGGAATTATGATCTCCAGATATTGAAAGGGAGTGAGTTGCTGCCAGGAATCTATCCAGAATTGAGCACTTTGTCCATTTCTAACTTCCGAGAAGGCGTTCTTTTGGATGAGTGGGAGATTGCGCCAGGATGAATTTCAAATCCTAGAGCCCTGGATCTGATCATTGAGCCTTATGAGTTCCTCTTCATGTAGATAGGGGGTATATTTGTGCCTCTACAGTCACTCCCAGAGTTCATAAGGATACTTTAGTGATCTCCATCATATTTTCTCTCCCATGACATTGTTGAGTTTCTTTGGATCACAGAGTCCCAAGCCCCCTTGAGACATGGGTTTTCAAATTTTATCCCAACTGACCAAGGACCATGTTTCCCCCCGTTTGTGGCTACGCCAGAGGGAGTTTCGTTGAAGATTTATTATTCTTTTTATGATTGTTTGTGGAGCTGCCAAAGATGAAAACATGTAGGCCAGAATGGCTTGAAGCACTGATTTCAAGAAGATGAGCCTCACAGGTAGATTAAGGGTTCTGAAGGTCCAAGAGTTGAGGTTATTAGATATTGAGAGGATAAGGGAGTTCCAGGAGGTATTTTGAGCTACTGAGTCTGTCAGGGGTTGTCAGGGGTAATCCAAGGTAAATGGATGGAAGGGAGAACCAAGGGATGTCAAGGAGGTGAGAGATGTTCCTTTCGATTATTGTTGGAATGTTGAAGAATAAGAGTTGTGATTTCTCCATATTGATGGTGGTGCCAGAGGTATCACTAAAGTCTGAGAGTATGGTGCAAAGTTTGGCAACTTCCATGGTAGTGGGGGTGTTAAGGAGAAAAGTGTCGTCAAAAAAATGGTTGTGAGAAGATGTCCGTTGGATCCCGTAAATAGAAATACCTTGTAGGGTGTGATTTTTGTTTGAGGTAGAAAAATACCATCCCAAACCTTCAGCCATATTATAAAAGTGGAAATGGGAGAGTGTCTCTCCTTAGAGGATGCCTCAGATGGGGGAGAAAGGATTGGAGGGGGCACCATCGACTAAGATAGATAAAAAAGTGGAGGAGGTGAGTTTTATGATCCAGTATATCCAGTCTGCACTAAACCCAAAGGATAAAAGGATGGAGTGCATGCATTTCCAACTTATTTTATCAAATGCTTTAGAGAGGTCAAGTTTTATGAGCATACCTGGAGTACGAGTAGTCTTGAGAGAGTGGATGATTTCATGCACCAAGATTATGATGTCCATGATGTGTCACCCCTCCACATAACATAATTGTTCCTTGGATATGATACAAGGGAGTATGGGTTTGAGCCTGAGGGCTATGACTTTTGTGATGATCTTGTAGATGGAATTACAAAGCACAATCGAGTGAAATTGCTTTGGGTTTGTGACATGCTCTTCTTTAGGAGTCAAGGTGAGGAATGTGGCATTAAGAGTCGATAGCACCTACTTTGAGGTTATGGAATCCTCCAACAATGCACAAACCTATTATCGAACCATTGGCCAACAATAATCTAAGAAATCGGTGGTAAATCCATCTGACCCTAGGGCCTTACCTAGGGGAATTTCCTTGATATCATGATCAACCTCCTCCTGCATGATCGGTCTCATGAGGGATTTATTCTGCTCAGTGGTGATGAAGGTAGGGATATGTTGAGCAATTATTTTGATGGTTGGTGTTCTATCAAAATGAGGTTCTGAGAGAAGCTCTTTGTAGTAGCTAACTAGCTTGTCTTCAATGTATGCATGGTACAGTAAAGTGTTTCCCTATGAGTCCTTAAGATTTTCAATGCGGTTGATGTACTTTTTGTGGATCATTGAGCGATGGAAGAACTTTGTGTTCCCCCCCCCCTCCTTTTTCCATTGAACTCAAGATTTATACTTCCAAATAATCTCCTCATGTTTGTGTCGTTCCACAAGTTTCTTCTTTAGATTCATTTCCTCTTGTATCAAGGCTTCCAAGTATACTGAGACAATGAAATCCTGTTGAACCTCCTCTAGATGTTTCTCAAGGGATTTGTTTGCAAGTAAAATGTCACCAAAAACATTTGTATTCCAGTCCCGAAGATGTAGTTTGAAAGTTTTCAGGCATTGTTGGAATTTATACATCTGTGTGTCGTGCTCAATTTATGCATTGGCCCACCAGATACGGAAACGTTCGAAGAAGTTTGGGTGGGTTAACCAAAATTTCTCAAAGAGGAAGGGTTTGAACTTTGGTGTTGCTGTTGTCTCTACCCAAATATGGACTAGCCAATGATCTGAGCTAGCCTTTGGTAGGATGTATGCCTCAATGAGTGGGCCTTCAAGCATTATTTTTTCTAAAATCAGAAATCGATCTAAGCAACTAGAAATGTGTTGGGTCCCTGCTTTTTTCTTGGTCTAGGTAAAAGTACCATTCCTTGTCTCTATGCCAATTAGATTGAGGCTATCTATAAGGTGGAAAAAAATTTAACTGTCTTGGTCCAGGCTTTTTAGAACCCCACTTTTTCCCTCTAGGGTGACAATGATGTTGAACTATCCTCCCAAGATCCATCGCTCTTGTCCTCTTAGTGTGTTTATGTAAGAAATATTGTCTAAGAAGTGATCTTTCTCTTGATTGAGATAAGGGACATAGGAATTAGTAATGACTCCTGCTTTTCTAGATCCTATTACTCTCTATTTAGCGGTGAGCATTCCCACTGTTGAATAGGTCGGTTCCAAGATTATTTTGGATGGATTCCAAAGGATGGATAATCCCCCTGCTTCCCCTTTAGAGACAGTGTGGGTGAAGTTATAGTGCCTCCAACATCTTTTGAATGTTTATTTTTCCATATTACCTACACTTTTGGTTTCCTGAAGTAGTAATATGTCATGGTTTTCTAATTTAACATAGTTTTGAAGAATCCTTTGTTTGGGTATTCCATTGAGACCTCTAATATTCCAAGTGTTGATATTCATCAAATTTAATTGCGGGGAGAGTTAAAAGAGATTTTCGAGAGGCATTGTATTTTCCATTATTTAATCATGAAGTTGCCTACCTCCTTGACTATTTTTTGTTTTGACTTGTTCCCCTGTCTCTTGCTTTCTTCCTAGTTCCTCTTGGCATCTGGATCAAGCTCCAGGTGTATGCCTAGGTGAGAGGTCGCTCCTGTTGTTGAGTCAATGAAGCTTTTGTGAAATTTTTTGTAATACCCATGTTTCCCCCAGTTTGTAAACATAAATATATTTTCCAAGAGACTATGGAAAACTCGATATGTGTGAATGTTTGATTTGATGAACCTTTGTATAAAAGGTCAAGGAATGAAATTTTTGTTATTAATAGAAATGGATAAGTGTTGCATGACTACTGAAAGTGGGGGTTTTCCAAGATAGACCACATATGCTATGAAATGGATGGTGAGGGGAACTAGGAATGGTTGAGATAACCCCCACCAAACTAGTACCTTGATGAATTTAATTGCTCAGAACCAGAACAATCCTCTGTACCAGGAATGAATTACAGTAAGGATGGTAGGTAGAAATGAATGTGTCTGGTTGCAGGAGGTGGCTAGCAAGGTTATGATAAAAGTTGATAAACGAGGGTGTTCAGTGACCGATGAAGTACTCATGAAAGCCTCCTTTATTGGTATAGAGAGAAGCCATTTCGAAGATCCTGTGGAAGGAGGAGAGTAACCTTTGTCCCTGACTGTTGTTGAGATGGAAGAAAGAATTCTCTCTCTGAGAATAGTGGTCTATCTTGGGGGTGGATAGTGGTAAATACGTTAGGAGTGACTAAGCCTATGGTTGGGTGGAAACATGAACCCCTTTCACCAGTCGCATCACATCACCTAGTTTTGATAAGTGTTTCCATACTTTGTGTTTTGAAATGGAATAGTGAATGAATGAATGTATTTATAAATCTAAGAATGGTATTTATATTGAATGATCAATTTATATGTATTCATTTATGTTCTGGTGTACTTATGCTTCTGATTGATCGCTTATATGCCCAACTTATCCCTAGACATTTCCTGGGACGTAAAGTTGTAGCACGACCGAGATAGAAAGTATTGCGTCAATCTGGCCCTATCCTTTTAAGGAGGATATATTCTTTAGACTCCTTGTTGTGCGATAAATATATCATACCCAAGTCCTTAACAAACTTATGATGAAGAGATTCGCCTTTAAATCATGAGAGTTTAGAAGGACCCATATGACCAACATCGAGGAACCCTATACTAAGCCTAAGGGAGTCAAGTCCTTATTGATTCGGAGCTTTGAAATTCTAGGAATTCGGATTATTATCAACCCTAATAGAGACAAACTGACCGAAGGTGACCGAGAGTCATGGTTACCTCTAAGATTGATCGACATTGGGCAGGTTCCCTATTGGATAGATGAACCTATATTACCGACCAGACCGGGATCAAACTCCCCATCGAGAAGTAATGTGAGCCACCGATTGAGAGCATTCAGGGGTTCCCTCAGATGTTGTATCTACACCGAGAAGACTTCGACGAAGTTCTACTTCAGTTGAATAGAGATGTTATAGCATCAAACTCCCCGAACGCCAAAGTTACGAAGTAAACGAAAGCCATAGATTTTGGGGGAGATCGTCAGGAGCCTCGCCTACTGTCCAATCATTCAAGAGGAGGGACCCACACACAGTACTTTGATAAAGTCCTGCTTCTGAAGAGTCGAGTGGTAGTAAAGACAAAATCCCCGAAGGTCGAAGAAACAAAGTCACCAGGACCATCGATCTAGGGATACTTCATTTTCTTTCCTAGCCATCATATTTACGGTGTAGTCAAATTGATGTTGACCACTTCGGGAGGACATGGGTGTTGTAATGACAAAACCCCCAAAGGGTGGAGCCGCGAAGTCACCAGGACCATAGATATAGGGTACTTCGATTTCTTTCCTCGCCATCATATTTATGGTGTAGTTAGCTCGATGTTGACAACTTCGGGAGGACATGGGTGATTTAACGTAAAAACCCCTAAAGTCCAAAGCCGCGAATTGACTAGGATTGTATATCTAAGGATCCTTTTGGATCCCTCTCATTTATTGATAACCAAGGGATCCGTGGCATCAGATACTTTATTCTGGAGACTGGGCACTCCAGGGAATTTGAGGTGTGGTGTGTTGAAAATCTATGAAGCCTGAAGTAATGAGAGTCGTCGATTCAAAGACACCTTGGGACATTTCCTAACCATCAGATCTAGGTTGTGGACAACCCGGTGTTGACCAACTCTGGGAGAAAAGAGGAGTTTTTCATCGAAAAACTCCTGAAGGTCGGAGTTGCAAAGTAACATTAGCCATGGATCTATAGATCCATGTGGTCGGATCTCGACGGTGTCAGATTAACAAAATGTTAGAAGGATGTCAGTCTGGTATGACATGGAAAGTTGACGTCACCAGGGTGACGTGGACCCATGATCAATATGCCACATGTCATCTTGATCTCTTTTTTTTTGTAGACCCTATATGCCTATTGAAACATGACATGTGTCACCCCTGGCCCTTCTACCTATCATCCCTTGGTACATGCCCACCTATACAAAGTGGTTGGTGAAGTGACCAGGACTTTGGGAGTCTGGAACTTCAAGAAACCGAAGGATTTGGGGTGTAGCGAACTTCGGCAGTCAGCAATTTTGGGACTCCAGAGGATTTGGGGTGTAACAAACTTCGGTAGTCTGAGACTTTGGGACTTTGGAGGATTTGTGGTGTATCATTATAGAGAGACCCAAAAGACCCAAATTTTGGAACCACATGGAAAGTTTAGGGGACTTTGGGAGTTCGGGACTACAAAAGGTCTCGTGCGTAGACAATAAGGATGTGTTCAACACCGAAGTGTCAAAGTGTCGAAGTGTCGAAGTTTCAAATTTCCTCCTAGCCTGTGTGTTAGATGAATATTGAGTCCATTCATGGGATTAGATAGTGGATGGACTTCCACTATGAATGAAGGAACTTGGGGACAATACGTGTGAGGTGGAATCACATGGATTCCACGTGGTCCTCAACCAATGAACTCTCGAAGAACTTTGGGAAGCCCTAACCTACAACCCAAAGATCGGATTTGAGTCTGGTAGAAGTCATTAGAAAACTATGAGTAAGTAGAAGATGATAAAGTCATAGGACATAGGGTTTGAGATGTTAAGGAGAGAAATATTTTGATGCCCCATTACTAGGAAATTTACTCAGGGGTTAGGTGTGTTACAAATTGGTATCACAACATGGTTACAACACTTGGCCTGCTTGGGATCATGGACGAGTTGTGTAAAAATGATATTTAAAGGAATTTTAAGGGTGACACCCAATATTACCTCTTACCTAAAGAGTTTGGTTAAATTTTTACTGAAGAAAAGAATGAAACTTTCTACTGTGTGTATTTATTTAAGAAATATGAATTGAGTGTGGTTCATAAACTAATATACTATTGGATAACAGTAAGAATTTTTTCAGCACTCAAGCAGTCAGTAAATCGCAGGAAAACTACAAGTATAAAGGATGGTGACGCGCCATGAAGTGGGCGATGAATCCCACAATATAGAGGAATAATATGACGAAAGGAGGGTGGTGGAAACCCCTTTGAATTTGGTTGAAATTGTAAGGAGCCTCATGGCGGAATTACAAAGTTGTAAGGTCAACAACGAGAGATTGATAAAGGAGAAAGAAAAACAAATGAAAATTAATGCAGTCTTTTTGCAGAGCTTATCCGATATACAGAGGCAACTACAACATGGACCCGCAACTAGTCAGGTGGATCGATGACATATGAAGAGAATTCAAAGTCCACCTGAGATAATAAAATGTGGTCCCATAAGTTTCCACACTAGGAGGAGTACCTCGAGGAAGGCCCCACTTGGAGGTAGGGGACACTCATCAGGAGAGTCCTCTAGAGAGGAAATTGGAAACACCGAGGGAACTTCTAGTAGAAAAACTAGCTCACATTCTCAAAGGAAAGGAAAGAAGCAAAAGCATTCCAAAATTCATGATCCTGAAGAGTTCAAGAAAGCCAAACTACCCTCTTTGGATGGAGATATTAAGAAAGGGGAAGAGGTAGAAGCTTAGATTATTATTTTAAAGAAGTACTTTAGTTTCCATGACTACTCTAAAAACTTGAAGGATCTAATAGCCATCTTCAACCTGAAAGGAAAGGCTTCTATTTGGTGGGAAGAACTTAGGAATGTGAAAGGAATCCACGAGAAGGACTTGTCATGGAAACAATTTGAGAAACACTTCAAGAAGAAGCATAGTACGAGATTCAAGAAGAAGGGGTTTAAATCCTCAAGATTTAATAAATATGGGAAGGATTATAGGATGAGCCTTCCTACTAGAAGTGTGTATCACCAAAATTTCCCCTCCCATAGTGAAAATAAACCTTTTGGAACAACCCCAGGAAAGACTGATAACCCAAATAAAGAACCCTTGAAATGTTGGGGTTGTGGAGAAGAACTTCTATTGAGGGATTTCCCACTCAAACAACATAATAGTAGGATAATATACAATATCCAACAAGCTACCAAAGTGAATTATGTGGATAGGATCATGCCATATATTTATGCAGCCCTGGATAATAACCAAGCTGACCACCAAGCCTCAATGGTGGAGATGGAAGGTATGAACGCCAATCGTTTAGTTTCTATTTTAATTGAACATGGTTCTAATTTTAGATATGTGCCCCTCAGACTATTGGTAAGTGTAAAATACAAGGAGTTAGACATGTTAATCCATGGTTGGTAAAACTAGCCACTAGAGCCAAAAGGAAAATATCAAAGGTCATACGAGCTTGCCAATTCATTATGGATGGATTTCCCACCCAAGAAACCCTTAACATAATTCCCCTAGGATCTTATGACCTTTTGGTTGGTATGGAATGGTTAGCCACCTATAAAACCAAGTTGGACTGTTACCATAAAACTTTGGAGTGTGAAAATTAAGAAGGGAAAAAAATAACCCTTCAAGGTATTTAGAGGCTTGTCTCAGTGAGACGAATATCAACCCTTCAAATGAAAAATTATCTCAAGAAGGGATGTCCTCTATATGAAATATAGGTGTCAGAATATGTTGAGAATGACAAATGAAACCTAGAGGACCATCCCATATTAATAGAGTATAAATATGTGTTTCTAGAAGAGGTATCGGGTCTACCTCCGTGGAGAGACATTGATTTCTAAATAGAACTTGAACCAGGATCTGTGTTAGTGTTTAGGACACACTATAGGATAATTACACTAGAGCTAGTTGAGCTCAATATACAAATAAAGGAGATGATGGACAAAGGCTACATCCGGCCCAATGTGTCTCCATGGGGAGCACCCGTCTTGTTTGTGAAGAAGAAAGATGGAACACTCTGGATGTGCATAGACTATAGACACCTCAATAAGATAACCATAAAGTACAAGTATCCATTACCAAGAATCGATGACTTGTTTGAACAATTAAGGGGTGCTTCCATTTTCTCGAAGATTGACTTAAGATATGGATACCATCAAGTCTGAATCAAGGATGACGACATTCACAAAACAACCTTCAGAACTAGATATGGTCACTATGAATTTGTGGTGCTGCCATTTTGATTAACCAATGCTCCCACCACTTTTATGTGCTTGAAGAATAATGTACTCAGTGAATTCCTAGATATATTTGTATTGGTTTTTATTGATGATATCCTAATCTACTCCAAGAATAGAGAGGAGCATGAAGACCATCTTAAATTAGTCCTTCAAGTACTCAGAGAGCATCAACTCTACGCTAAGTTTAGAAAGTGTGAATTTTTCCAAAAGCAAGTCCATGACATAGGACATGTTATTTTTTAAGAAGGAGTGGCACTAGACCCTGACAAGATCAGATATATCATGGAATGGACTACCCCAAAGGATGTATCTTATATCAGATCCTTTATGGGCTTAGCAGGATACTATAGAAGGTTTATAAAAGGATTTTCCAAGATTGTTTGTCCAATCACTTCCCTTCAGAAAAAGGGGGTTAAATTCAGTTGGACATCAAAATGTGAAGAAATATTTCAACAATTGAAATACCTTTTAACCCATGCACCCGTACCGAATATTGCAGACCCTGATGATGACTTCCTCGTGTGTATAGACACCTATAAGGAAGAACTCAGAGGAGTCCTTATGAAAGAAGGGTGTGTAATTTGCTATGAATCCAAAAAATTGAATGAGCATGAAATAAATTATGTGACCCATGATCTAGAGTTGGCTTCCATAGTGAATGATTTAAAAATGTGGAGGAATTACCTCCTGGGTAGGATATTTGTTATTATGATAGAACATTGTGGATTGAGGCACCTTTTTTATCAACCAAATACCAATGCTAGACAAGCTAGGTGGATGGATCTCCTTAGTGAGTTTGATTTCAAAATAAATCACATCAAAGGAAAATAAAATAGGGTGGTCGTTGCCCTTAGCAGAAGTGTAAAAATGATTTACCTGGAAGTGGTAAGCACCTGTGAAATGGATGTCTAGAAGAGAGTCAGTAATGCACACAAAAAATATGCATTTTTCAATAACGTGATGTCATACCCAAATCAAGAGCCCATTGAGATAAAGTATGAAGGCTATCACATGCTAGATGAAGGCTTGCTGACCTACAGAAACATATTGTATATTCCAAGTTGTCACAACTTGAAGAGGTTCATAATGGATGAACTATACAAGAGACCATATACTGGTCATCCCAGATATCAGAAAATGATCAAGGAAATTAGGAAACAATTCTATTGGCCTGGATTGAAAAATGACATAGCTGACTATCTAGCTAAGTGTCTAGAATGCAAACAAGTTAAAGAAAAACACTGGCACCCAACAGGGTTCTTACAACCTCTACAAATTCCATAATGGAAATGGGAAACCATCTCCATGGATGTCATCACTGGATTACCAAAAACGGCCAAGCATAATGATGCCATCATGGTAGTGGTGGACAAATTGATCAAGTCTGCTCACTTCATTTTGGTCAAGTCAACTTTCAAGGAAATATATATTTCCAACATATTCATGAAGGATATATTCATACTGCATGGCATGCCTAATGAGATTATATCTGACAAAGACACAAAATTCACTTCAAGATTTTGGAAATCCTTAATGGTTGGTTTTGAGACTAAATTTTTGTTTAGCATAGTCTATCACCCTTAAACAGATGGAAAAATAGAAAGAGTGAACAAAATATTAGAGTACATGTTAAGGTTGCATGTAATGCATCAACCTAAGAAGTGGGAAGACTACCTGCCATTGGTAGAGTTTTCTTGCAACAATGGTTATCAAGAGTCATTGAAGATGAGCCCTTTCGAATCCCTCTATGGTAGATAGTGCAAGATTCCAATCAGATGGAGTAATCTAGTGGATATAATTAAAATTAGACCCAACATGATGAAAGAAATGGAACAACAAGTAATTCAAATTAAGAAAAAATTGACAACTGCTCAGGATAGACAAAAGAGTTACGTCGACAGAAAGAAAAATCCCAGAGAGTTCAATATGGGAGACCATGCCTATCTCACAATTAGACCCAGGAAGAGTTCCCTGAGAATGGGAGCTTATGCCAAGCTGGTGTTTATGGGACTTAGGTCCCTAGACTCAACACTAGGAACCAAACCCGCCACCAAGGCCTAATTAGACTCTGCAGCTTTTAAAGATGAGATGGTTCTCCAGATCTTATGATCTGGCCAATTTATCGATGGGATTTATGCTTTCTTGTGAAGCTTCTCCCTTCAGTTAGGATTGTTCTTCTCTATATTTTCTATTTACGTGGGACTAGTCTGAGAGATACAAGCTAGTATAAACCAACTTGACAAATAACAAGATGAAGTTTTAACTACTGGGAAGAGGATGAGCTTGGGATAACCCGCTACTAAAACATGCAGACAGTGGTTCTATACCATAGGCCTAGTAATAATATGTTAACCAAATGAGCATCCAATTATTGTATGAGAAACCAACTATCAGAAAGAAAACACATATGTAACAAGATGATGGCAAGAAAAATAATTCATCTACCATAAAATTCATCACATAATAATACAACGATTTACTTCATCACTAAAGAAAAGAACATTAATACATTGCACCAGATAACTTGAAAACAAAGTTAATTGCTCTTACTCTTTACTGCATCATTCATGGAACAGGATCAGAAGTAATTCTTCTCCAAGTCAAATCACATACATCTGATGAAAATATCTTGACTTTGGTCCAGAAGGAATTCTTAATTCATAAAAGTCTCAAAATAATTCTTAACAACCAAAAGGAAAGAGTTCTTACAACAACCATCGACCCCTTGTTCATTGGTCGATGTCTCTATTTATAATATAAATTTTAACTATAATTAACGGATAAATATAATTTGAGCCAAACAAAAATCGCCACGTGGCATTATCATAAAACAGTTTCTTTAAAAATCCACTCGAGATATTTCTTGGAAAGGGTGACTTCTTTGATATTCAGCCCAATTGATAAAGAGTTCTTCACAAGTATTTTCCCATGGAAATATGTGTTGTTCCATTGGATCCGCATATTATCCTCTGATGTCCACTGCATGGGCCCGATATTTTTCTATACTGAAGTTCAATTGCTAAAGCATGGTTCAGGATCTGATCGGATGTTTTGCGAATTGTTTCACTTTCCATGGCCTTTCATCGGTTATCTTCGCGAACCCTTTGGTCCATAGCGAGTCTTGTTCGGTGTACAACTTGACCACCTCGCTCAGGTCAATAAACTTATCGGGGGTGCCAAACTCGGGGAGCCCAATATCCTTCATTATTTTATTGATTTTATCCCAGTGCTTCTGGCATCTGGTCCATTGTTCTTGGATTTCTCTGTGTAGGTCTCAAGACGTTTTAGCCCAATATTCGACCAATCGCTTCATGTGATTGAGACTGCTTTTACCCACTAGCCGAATTCCATGTTCTTCCTTCTCTCGGCCTTGTTGGACTGCCTCAATGTATTTGAGCCTTTCTACCTCCTTCTACACTCTCTCATACCATCGCTCCATATCCTTACATGTTGCGAGTGCCATGCGGGTGTGTTGACGAGCGAAATTGACCACTCATCAACTCGAAGAGTGAATCCGGTCTTGGGTTGTCTAATTAACCCAAGTCGTTTGGATTAATTCACTCCGACGGGTTTAGCGGCTTCGTTGGCCGATCTAAGTTCTAAAGAAAGCGAAAAAATAACTAAAGGAAATACAATAACTTACTAAATAACAATCACTAAAATATATATGTACGTCTAAATATATATATGTACAATTTATTAAATAATATATGTGTAATAGTTCTATATACAATCTATACAAATCACGAGTTTTAATCTAAACTCGTAAAAATCAAATGTAAATTGTTTCCTTTAACAACAGTAATAAAGAAAGCGAAAATACTATTTATTTTTTTGGTTTGTTTTCTTGGATGTATACATTCATAAAATATAATATTAAACTACTTAATTGAACATAAAATTATAGATAGTGGAAAATGTTCTATATATAAAAAAATTCTATAGTCAGCAAACAAATGAAATCAAATAAAAAACTAACCTGTTAATGCATCCAATGTTTGTACAATAGTCAATATCCAGTCACCTTATCTAATAAGTAAACCTGCAACGAATCTCAATGTTGCTTCGAACAAATGCGAAACAATATGCTGGAGATTGAGTTTTGATAACAAAATGTATAACGGATACAGTTACACTAATCTTATGATTTACAAGTGACTACAATGATATAAATATTCTTGTAAGAACTTGTAGTTATACATTCAATAGGAAATAAGAGATAAATCTCAGATTTGTATCGAATTAATCATCACACTATATTATCTCTGAAACATGAGATATGGACAACATATGAAAATAATTATCTCAAATAGCAATAAATTATGAATACAAAAGCTATCATCATCTATTATCATATCGAGATAAGCAGAACTTAAACTAAAACATAGTACACAAAAGCTAAAGCTGTAATATGTATTCTGTCCCATTCAAGTCCGTGTGCAAATATCCATACTCCAGCCCCAGGCCAAGATGATCCAATGTTTACAAAATGATAGGTTTATAAAGGTCTCATGAAACATAATTGTTTATGTTCCTGAGATCAAATTTGTTTCAAAAAATAAAAGGGGATGAAACCACCCTGATTTTACTAAATATCCAAAAACTAACAACAGTCTATTTCTGTTTATTCATAATACATCATAGATATGACTGGGAGGTATTAAAAGTGCCTCAGATCAACTTTGAAATCATGGATCCCTGAACTATCTTGTTAGCAAAAGAAAATAGGAAGATTTCAGATATGTTTTCTGTCATTAATTTAGACAATTCGAATTTTCTTAACTGGCTACAGAATCTTGCGATTGTGTAGCTAGTTATAATAGTAAATGAAATATCATTTTATTCAATAAATAAAACAGGCTAATTTAATAATAAAAATAGTTTATTCAACAAACCAAATAATCTAACTTAATAATGACAACAATCATGCTATTAAATTTAAAAAAAATCATACCTCTAATCATGAAATCAAATTGTATCATGAAACTTTGGAGTTTATGATGGTTGTAGCTGCCTCTACGTTTTTAAATATCACATGACCTGTGGTTTTCATACGCTTCTCCTTCCCTTGGATGATAGATTCAACCCTGTGGTTTTTGTTTGTTAAAACATCAACCTGGTCTTTTAAAAACTTAACCCGTGACTGTAGAAATGGGACATCAGTATAGTATCTATCGATCCATGATAGACATACATTGCACTATGACTGTATGGAGTTTGCATCAGAACGAACAAGATTATGGATCGGAGAACCCTCCATACAGATAGTAGATTTATTGCAGAGATGGACACCAGGAAACTCTGGATTGTCTTTCAAACAAGGAGGCAAATTATAGACAAAGTTATAGGGTCGGTCAGGGTATGGCCCAAATGACACAGGGTCTTCCTCTGCATGGAATTTGTCAATTCCAGAGTCTGAGATTTCGTTAACCTTAATCATGATGATCGCATCTACGCGAGAGTTTTTCTTATTTCGAAGACTTCGAGAAATTAGCCTACCAACTCTTTTGTTTTTGAAATTGACATCAACATTACTTTTAAACTTCTTTCCTATAGGTTTCCTTACAATTTTAACACATTCCTTTGGATGTGTAGCCTATTGACTAGCTTGTTGAATGACCTTAGGATAGATCAAGGGTTCGTTGTGCATAGGACTCGAATCTATCCCATGAGACGATGGTGTGGGGTTGTTGGGCAAAGTACTAGGTAGAGGCATTGCCTTCAAAGGTGTAGGGAAAAATCCTACATACTACGTCTTTGTATTCAACACTACGGAACCTAATGGATAGCATGAATTTTTTGATATGATCTTCAACAATCTGGTTGGACTCTGGGTCAAACTTAGGGAGCCATTTCTCTGGATGTTTAGGCAAAGGATGTTGGGGTTCGAATTGGCCATAGGTGTGGGTGGTGTCGAAGGATGAGATGAGGAACTGCCTTCGTCTGATGATTCCTCTCCAGAAGAAGAAGGAGATGAAGGGGGTGGTGATGGTGGAATACCAGATCCTCCTGCTGCAGGAGTGAGGATATGATCTGGATCTGTAGGGTTTAAGGTAAGATCAGTACCTTCAAGTTTCTCCCTGATATCAGAGAAGTCTAATGGTTGGTTCAAAGGCCAACCTAGTTGTCTGATACGGGCCAAGGCATTGTGTGTTCTTATGAGGGATTGATGAACAATTTCTTGTACGTCGGCCCTTGGGGGGTTTGGAGTTATTGGTTCAACGGTGATCCATGGATTGTCGTTAGATGTGGTTGTTGTTTGAGGGACAATGTTGTCGTCTGAACGACTTCTTGTTACTATAGGTGAGCGGGTAGGTGGGGGAGGAGTCTTGCGACCTCCTCATGCCATTAATAGTATTCAGGCCCTCCTTCTAGCGCCATTTGTTGATGGGTGAAATTGATCGCTTGTCAACTGGAAGAGTGAATCTGGTTCGGGGTTGTCTAATTAACCCAATCCATTTGGATTAATTCACTCTGACGGGTTTAACGTCTCCGTTGGCCGATCTAAGTTCTAAAGAAAGTGAAAAAATAACTAAAGGAAATACAATAACTTACTAAATAACAATCACTAAAAAATATATGTACGTCTAAATATATATATGTACAGTTTATTAAATAATATATGTGTAATAGTTCTATATACAATCTGTACAAATCACGAGTTTTAATCTAAACTCGTAAAAATTGAATGTAAATTGGTTCCTTTAACAACAGTAATAAAGAAAGTGAAAATACTATTTAATTTTTTGGTTTGTTTTCTTGGATGTATACATTCATAAAATCAAATATTAAACTACTTAATTGAATAGAAAATTATAGATAGTGGAAAATGTTCAATATATAAAAAACTTCTATATTCATCAAGCAAATGAAATCAAATATCAGACTAACCTGTTAATGCATCCAACGTTTGTACAATAGTCAATATCCAGTCACCTTATCTGAGAAGTAAACCTACAACGAATCTCAAGGTTGCTTCGAACAAATGCGAAACAATATGATGGAGATTGAGTTTTGATAACAGAACGTATAACAGATACAGTTACACTGATCTTATGATTTACAAGTGACTACAATGATATAAATCTTCCTGTAAGAACTTGTAGTTATACATTCAATAGGAAATAAGAGATAAATCTCAGATTTGTATTGAATTAATGATCACACTATATTATATCTGAAACATGAGATATGGACAACATATGAAAAGAATTATCTCAAATAGCAATAAATTATGAAGACAAAAAGCTATCATCATCTATTATCATATCGAGATAAGAAAAACTTAAACTAAAGCGTAGTACACAAAATCTGAAGCTGTAATATGTATTCTGTCCCATTCAAATCTGTGTGCAAATATCCATACTCCAGCCCCAGGCCAAGATGATCCAATGTTTACAAAATGACAGGTTTATAAAGGTCTCAGAAAACATAACTGTTTATGTTCCTGTGATCAAATTTGTTTCAAAAAATAAAGGGGGATGCTACCACCCTGATTTTACTAAATATCCAAAAACTAACAACAATCTATTTCTGTTTATTCATAATACATCATAGATATGAATGGGAGATATTAAAAGTGCCTCAGATCAAGTTTGAAATCATGGATCCCTGAATTATCCTATTAGCAAAAGAAAATAGGAAGATTTCAGATATGTTTTCTGTCATTGATTTAGACAATTCGAATTTTCTTAACTGGCTAAAAAATCTTGTGATTCTGTAGCTAGTTATAATAGTAAATGAAACCTCATTTTATTCAATAAATAAAATAGGCTAATTTAATAATAAAAATAGTTTATTAAACAAACCAAATAATCTAACTTAAGAATGATGACAATCATGCTATTAAATTTAAAAAAAAATCATACCTCTAATCATGAAATCAAATCGTATCATGAAACTTTGGAGTTAACGATGGCTGTAGTTGCCTCTACATTTTTAAATATCACATGACATGTGGTTTTGATACGCTTCTCCTTCCCTTGGATGATAGATTCAAGCCTATGGTTTTCGTTTGTTAAAACATCAACCTGGTCTTTTAAAAACTTAACCCGTGACTGTAGAAACGGGACATCAGTATAGTATCTGTCGATCCATGATAGACAGACATCGCACTGTGACTGTATGGCATTTGCATAAGAACGGACAAAATTATGGACCAGAGAACCCTCCATACAGATAGTAGATTTATTGCAGAGCTGGACACCAAGAAACTCTGGATTGTCTTTCAAACAAGGAGGCAAATTATTGACAAAGTTATAGGGTCGGTCAGGGTATGGCCCAAATGAGACAGGGTCTTCCTCTGCAAGGAATTTTTCAATTTTAGAGTCTGAGCTTTCATTAACCTCAATCATGTTGATCGTATCTACACGAGAGTTTCTCTTATTTCGAAGACTTCGAGAAATTAGCCTGCCAACTCTTTTGTTTTTGAAATTGACATCAACATTACTTTTAAACTTCTTTCCTGTAGGTTTCCTTACAATTTTAACACAGTCCTTTGGATGTCTAACCCATTGAGTAGCTTGTTGAATGACCTTAGGATAGATCAAGGGTTCACTTTTAGGGGAAGAGGCACAAGTCTGGGGAGGTGAAAGAGATGCCATTGGGTGGACAACAGTTTCCTCAACGACGAGTTTATCTACTTCTCCCAATTCAGGGTTACCATAACCATTTCGTGTTACAAATGAATCCCAACAATCGTTTTTCGACTCTAACTGATATATGAGGATGATTTTAATCAGGCCATGATGAAAAATACTAGAGTTTGACCTCTGTTTCTTATATCTTTTCCCCATTTTATATAGACTTCTGAGTAAGTAATATGGCATGTTCAAAGGGAAACCCATAAAACTCATAACCAGGCGTAAATGATACAAAAATACAAGCCCAAACCATCCCTCACATGTAACAAATTGCTTTACCACAATGCGTAAATCATGCCACCGAGTTTTTAGGAATGAAATTGACATACCTCTATCACAACTGGTTATTTTTCGAGATGTAAATAGCAGGTTCCAAGGGACTTCCTCCACTTTTGCGTTTTTAAACCATTTCTGACCACTCCCTGGCAATCCTGTGGCTTGACTCAGGAACTCCTTGGTTACCTCCAATTGTACATTACCAATTTTCACCCTACAACCATCAAAGGATAAGGTGAATTCTTGGGCAACCTGAAGATTAAAACCCTGGAACTTCCTGATGAAAACATGTCAGCCATTTCTTTCCAAATCCTCCCTAGCCTCGTCGTATGAGAGCAGGTTTTGGATACTGTTTGGTTCAATTCTCACGATAGGAGCCATACTGGATGGGAGGGTAGTCAAACAAGCACAACATACAATTAGGGTTTGCAAAAACGAAACAGAGCCATATCCCTGGACCCAACAATAAATGTTGTAAAGACTCATACGATGGGAAGGGTGTTTAATTAAAACGCATGCGAAGAGGTTTCTGAAACCCGAGGCCATCCTAAGAAGTAATGGTAGTCTACAAATCATATGCCACCTTGGCATTGAGTAGGAGCTAGGACCAAAATATTGAAACGAAAATGAGTGCACACATCATGGGTTTGATTTCAAAGTTTGGGTAAGTGAAAAATCAAGAGTTTTTGTAAAAGAAACGTAACCAAGGAGCAAACCAACACTATACAAAAATCAAATGGTGGGGGAATTTCGTTCATACAACCATCAATCTCTTAGGCATGCTTAGAATTGAAAGGATCACAAACACGGAGAGAAACATCTTCATAGCAAGAAATCAAAATTTTGTAATAGACCATATGAGCAATTTGTCTGTAATGAAATTTTAAAAACATAATGGTAATCCCAGTTGTAAGTTTTCATGCTTGCAGTCATGAAAAAAAAGTTTGAAAATACAATAGGGAGAAGCGACGATTTACAACTGTCGTTTCGGAAATTGCTCATGAAGAGTAATAAAATTTCATGACCCTGTGTAGACAGCTTACATAGGTCATTTTATAAAAATTACAATTATATTATTGCTGCCAACAGGGTGTCATCCTGGAATTCTGCTACATTAGATATTAATAGGTGCCTTTCCTTATTGACCTCATTGTAGACTCTACCGAACTTATCTTTCAGATACATAGTTTTCTGCTTGGTGCCTTTGTAGTATTCGACCAGATGGTGAAAGTGTTCGAGCTCCTTCTGGGTGGCGACTAGATCCCTTTCATCCCTCCTGGCTCTATCCTGGGTAGCATCCAAGAGGGATTTTCCCACACCAATCAATTCAAATGTACGAGTGTCTACTATGTTGATTAAGTTCTCTTTTATAGTGACCAAGATGGAGTGGTCCAAAGTGATATTTCTCTTCTTTGCGGTCCTTTGAATGATGGAATTTCTCTTTTGATCATATGATATCACATAGATGTCTTCTACCTCATATATCAGCTATGGTATCTATTGATCTCCCCATGTGAGGCTGTTTCCTAGGCCACTAGTGGTGTATATTTGTTCAAGAGTGTGATTTTGAACTTCCTTGCTTTGCCTTGCAGGTCTGAACTCTACCTGTTGCTCATCGGGGATTTGAATATTGGGCAGAATAGAGGTGTTGGGTACAGACTTGTTTCTTTCTTTTTCATCAGTCGCAGAACCATTGATTTCTTCTTCCATAGATCCTTCCTTTGTCTCCCCAGGTTTGACCTCATCGTTGGGATCTGCTTCGATTCTCGATTTATCAGAGTCTTTCGTGTTGAGACTGATTTTGGCTTCTGCTTCCTTTTGCGAGACCTCCTTGTCTTGAACTTTGAGCTCAGGGGAAGGACTTCTCTTGGGACCTTCTTCCTCTTGGACATGCATCAGGGTACTGTGATATGGCTCCAGACTCTCGTCATCACTATATACTTGTATGAGTTTTCTCAGGGGATTAGGTGCTTGTGTTTATCGACACCTGACCTGCCTCTGGTGGAATTGTTCCACCTTCCGGTGAGTTTACCGGTAGTGTTGTGGATCTAGGGTTACTTGATCCATAGGTGTTATCAGGGTTTAAGCAACTAGGGCCACTTGCCTCCATCGGGACACTTCAGAAGGTATTTTAAATCGTCGGTCTTATGATAAAGTACAGATCATCCTGCATTCTCTTCATTAGTAGCTGACCTTGCTGGTACAAGAGTTATGCCATCCCCGATGTAACTTAAATTTCAGAGGAATCCCTAATTTGTATCGTAGATTCGTGATGAACTCCCGCAGGTTCAATGTCTTCTTGGGGATCACTTATTCCTTCCCCCAATTCATATGATACTACTCCTTCCCATGTCCTGAATATTTCTTGAGTTGTCTGCTCCAAAAATGTTGTCTGGTCCTCGTATCTCATATATTTAAACCTGGTTCCTCGAGGATTAGGCTTCTTGGCCGCCACCTCATTCTAGTCTTGAGCATTCTCAGTGAAAATTTCATCTTCGAACAGGTCATGGGCATAGGGCCAAAAGGATTATACTTGCGATGCGTATTGTAGGCCCAGTCCCTTGGGATTGTGTTTGAGAAATTGACCAGTTTGGAACCGAAATTCTAACTGACTCATTCCTTCTTGCTTAGCATGAGCGGTGTCTTTGACCATGTAGAAACCAATATGAAACCCATATGGTATAAATTCCTACTTCTTGTCTTTTACCAAGGTGGCATTGTATTCTTGCAGGATGGTCTGGTAGAAAATATCCCCTAGCACTAATCAATCGAGAGCATAAATGGGTAACAAGTGGGGTGCCCCTGTGGCGCTGAAAACCCTGATGTAGGTTTCTCTCTCATCTAAATACAAGTGACCAAATTTCACTATAACCTTTTATTTCTTGAATAACAAGAAGTAGATGCATGCAATAAATTAATTACAGATAACTGCATAGGATTTTTTGTACATGTTTTCCCATAGGATGTTGAAATATACATGGACTGGAAGCTCCGAGGGATGCCAATTTAGGTTCATCCCATAGAAATCGTTTCTGGCGCAGATGACGTCTAGAAGATATGAGGACATGTATAAGGCAGGAACATCTCCCTCTTTCAGTGCCTGGGATTTCCTTATGCAAGTGCTCAGCTGTTTGGAGATGATGGCACCCCAATTGAAATCCATACCTGAAATGGCCACTGTGAAAGCTAGAGGCATCCAAGCCTATGAAAACTGGGAGCAGTCTTTCTCTACATGCAATCTGCAGAGAAGATCCATGAGATATATGTATGGCTCCCTAAGATTGGCAGTTGGATACCAACCGAGAGTCCGGTTCATGATGTTTTTTTCTTCCCTCCACCAAGACGCCATTATTTTCCTGGTATCATGTGATGCATAAAAAATCATAACGAAATTAGTGCTCAATGTTTCTCTAGACTCATTGAGTTTGTAGTAACTCTAAACCTCTGATGGTAGGAAGACCCCAACGCATTCACCGTTATCATCATTAATCAAACATTTTTGTGCATCGGTGTGATCAATGAGCCACTTCAGGAGCTCAATGCAAGGGAACACCAGAGACCGGCTTTCCACCATGTGCATATAATCCCTACAAATATTTGGGACATTGTCATCGAGTTTCCTTGTATCAAGGTCATTGTGCGGGGTATACTCGAGGGGTTCTTCCCTCTTGATTTTCTTGAACACTTCTTCCTAGTGAGGAAATGATGTTTTGGCTCCAATATTTGCCTCTGTATCTTCGAAAGTAGAGGGTTGGACAAAGGCATTCTTGGTGACTGTCTTAATGACAGGCACTGGCTTGGCAGTGAATTCTAATTGTCTTGCAACTATTGGGGAGGAGCCCTCTCCTGCTTCTGGTTCTTGTATTTTCGACGCTCTTGGTGATTTCCTGGTGGAGGGATTCTTCAGAGGCATTGTTCCTGCAATTGAAACCACCCTTTAAACATGTATACAAACTAGAATTAGGTGAGAACATATGAAATGGAGCCTAAAAAACCACAAGAAGATCCATACCTGTAATGCTTTCTAGGATAACTATTTAATACTCAATGAACTTTAAGCATTTTCTACGGATTGCCAGCTCCTCTATTATGCTTGTCCTAAATTTCTTGTTGCGTAGAATAGGATTATACGCATTGAAAAGGATATAAATGGAGAGTTACCACCAGTCATATCAATTAGTTAATACGAGTAATGAATGCAGATTCAAAATAAAATATTATCGGGTTTCAGCATATAAATCTTAACTGGTTGACAGCGAAGGCATGGAGGAAGATGCATTGTATCGACGGTTTTAATGGTTCCTTTTTTATTCGTGCACAATTTAGTAACTAATAAGCGATCCACAAATTAACTAATGATTGTAAATGTGGCGTACCTAACACATTCAAGGGTTAAAACGTATCGTCATGTCACGTCACCCGATGAATAGATCAGGGATCGGCTATTATCTGTGTATATACTCCCAAAAATATCCTTCTTATAAAACTTCCAACATCGATGATATCGGAGATTGGTGAATGGGATAAAGTTGAGGTGCACAATTTAATCAGTGGGTCATCATCTTCATAAGATTTCATCGTCGAAACGCCTCAGGAATCGATAGTCGGTGATGCCATTATTCTATTTGCATGACACTTACTGTTATACTTATCTGTCGAAGCCGAATGGATAGGTCTTTGGCACAATCCCTACTGATGCTTATTCATAGAAAATAAATTCTTTCATCGGTCGACGCCAATGGAGATCGATGCTTGGCTCCTTCAAAATTTCAAGAGATTTCCTTCACCTTTTGCCTCTACCGATGCCGAACTTCCGAAGCGAATCTGGGAAAAATTTTAGATCACCAATTCCTTGAGTAGTTGTTAAGTTTCTTTCAGAGTTAAGAAGGTTCTTTGTTGTACATTCAAGCAAACTTTAACCGATTCAATCATGAAACATAGGCATCGATTTCATACTGAAGTGAAAATAGGAAATGCAGATGATCGAGTGGTACCCAAAAAGGAAATGGTCATAGACCTTTTAGGGTGTGTTGAGTGCTCAAAAACTGGCACCCTGGTATTGTGGAATCTTTGAAATCTTATATAGAGTGGGACCTGTAGCCTATAGGCTAGCACTCCCTCCCATAGTGAAGGCACATAATGTTTTCCATGTTTTGTTATTAAAGAAATATGTACACGATTCTAATCATATAATTGATTGGTCGGTGATTTAGGTGGAATTGGAGGGATAATTCCTGCTAGAACCTCAATGCATACTAGAAAATAAGGAAATCTCACTTAGGAATCGAACCATTGTAGAGGTCAAGATACAATGGAAACACTTTGGCCTAGATGAGACTACATGGGAAATGGAGGATGCCATGAAACAATCATATCCATTTTTGTTTACTTCTGTATATGTAGAGAACATTGATAGATAGAACATTGAGGATGATGTTCCTTTAAGGGGGGAGGGGATTGTAACAACCCTATTTCCACCATTTTGTAAATATAAATATATTGGCCAAGAGACTATGGAAAAATCGATATGTGTGAATGTTTGATTTGATGGACCTTTGTATAAAAGGTCAAGGAATGTAATTTCTATTATTAATAGAAATGGATATGTGTTTCATGACTGCTAAAAGCAGGGGTTTTCCATGATAGACCATGGATGTTATGAAATATATGGTGAGGGGAACCAGGAATGGTTGATATAACCCCCACCAAACCAATACCTTGATGGATTTAATTACTCAGGACCAGAATAGTCCTCTGACCCAGGAATAAATTTCAGTCAAACTGATAGGTGGGAAGACCTCCTCAAGAGTTAATGAGGGGATGGGGAGGAGAGCCCATCTATAATACTTTCAGATCTGACCACGGACTGGGAATTCAGACTATACGCAATATTGATAAGGAAGGAAAGAAAGGAAGTCGTGGTGGGAAGAGGAAGAACTACGAAGAGAAGTAGAGAAGAGAGAATAAGCTCTCAGGTTCAAGGAAGAACTGAGAAATGAACTTGTTGTGGTCGTAGGAAGTGGCTAGAAGGGTTATCATACAAGTTGATAAACAAGGATGATGAGTGACTGAGAAAGTACTTAGGCATGCCTCCTTTCTTGGTATAGGGATAACCCATTGCCAAGATCCTATGGGAGGAGGAGAATAACCTTCGTCCCTGACTATTGTTGACACGAAAGAAAGAATTCTCTCTCAGAGAACGTGGTCTAGCTTGAGGGTGGCCAGTGGTAAATCTGTTAGGAGTGACTAAGGCTATGGTTGGGTGGAAATAGACACCCCTTTCAACAATCACATCATGTCGCCTGGTTCTAATAAGTGTTTCCATACTTTGTTTTTTGAAATGGAATAGTGAATGAATGCATCTATTTATACATCTAAGAATGGTATCTGTATTGAATGATCAAGTTATGTGTATGAATTTATCTTCTGGTGGAATTATGCTTCTGATTGATCGCCTATATTCCTAGCTTATCCCTTGATATGTCATGGGACGTAAACCTGTATGACGACCGAGATAGAAAGTATTGCATCAATCTGGTCCTATCCGTCTGAAGAAGATATCTTCTTGAAACTCCTTGTTGTGCAATCGTTATATCATGCCCAAGCCCTTAACAACCTTATGATGAAGAGATTCGTGTTTAACTTGTGAGAGTTTAGAAGGAACCATATGAACAACACTGAGGAACCCTATTCTAAGCCTAATGGAGCTAAGTCCTTCTGGCTTCAGAGCTCTTGAAGTCCAAGAATTTGTAGTATTGTCGGCCCTAATAGCCACACACCGATCGAAGGTGACCGAGAGTCACGGTTGCCTGTAAGGTTGACCAGTGTTGGGAGGGTTTCATAGTGGATAAATGAACCTATCTTATCGACTATATTGAGATCCAAATACCAATAGAGAAGTAGTGTGAGCCACCAATCGAGAGCATTCGAGGGCTCCCTAAGCCATTGGATCTACACTAAGAAGACTTTGGCAAAGTTCTACTTCGGGAGAATAAAGATTTTATAGCATCAAAATCCCCAAATATTGAAGTTACGAAGTAAAGGAAAGTCATAGATATGGGGGAAGATCATTAGGAGCCTCTCCTACTATCTGATCATTCAGGTGGAGGGACTCACACATGGTACTTCAACAAATTCCTTATTTGAGAGAGTCGAGTGGCAGTAAATCCAAAACCCCCAAAGGCCGAAGCCGCTAAGTGACCAAGACCGTCGATCTAGGGATACTTTGAGTTCTTTCCTAGCCATCGGATTTATGGTGTAGTCAGCCCGACATTGACCACTTTGGGAGGATAGGAGTGTTGTAATTCAAAAACCCCTAAATGCCAGAGCCATGAAGTGACCGAGATTGTAGATCTAGGGATACTTTGGGTTCTTTGCTAGCCTTCAGATTTATGGTGTATTTAGCACAACGTTGACTGCTTTGGGAGGACAGGGGTTTTGTAATGACAAAACCCCTGAAGGCTAGAGCTACAAAGTAACCGAGACAATATATCTAAGGATCTGTTGGGATCTCTCTAAGCCGATGATAAACATGGGACATGTGGTGCTATATCATTTAGGACGAAGGCTGGGAACTGCGGTAAATTTGAGGTGCGGTGTGTCGAAAATCTCTGAACCCTAAAGCAATGAGAGCCTCGATTCGAGGATGCTTCATGACTTTTCCTAACAGTCAAATCTAGGGTGTGGTCATCCTGGTGTTGACCAACTATGGGAGAAAAGAGGAGTTTTTCATCGTAGAACTCCCGAAGGCTGGAGTCATAAAGTAACTTTAGTTGTGGAGATATGGATCCACGTGGTCAGATCTCGACCGTGAGATTAGAGGGATGTTAAAAGGTTGTCAGTCTGGTGTGACATGGCAAGATGAAATCACTAGGGTGATTTGGACCCATGATTGATGTGCGATGTGTCATCTCGATCTATGTTTTTCGTAGACCCTATATGCATATTGGAATGTGACACGTGTCACCCCTAGCCCTTCCATGTGTCATTCCCTAGTACTTTCTCTACTAGCCAAAGTGGTTGGTGAAGTGATTGGGACTCTGAGAGTCTGTGAATTCAAGACTCTAGAGGATTTAAGGTGTAGCGAACTCTGAAAGTCTAAGACTTTGGGACTCCAGAGGATTTGGGGTGTACTGAACTCCAGGAGTTCGGGAGTTTGGGACTTCGAAGGATTTGGGGTCTAGAGTTATAGAGAGACCCAAAAGACATGAAGATTGGAACCACGTGAAAATATTACGGGACTTCAGGAGTTTGAGACTCTGGAAGGTATCATGAGTAGACAGTAAAGAGGTGTTCAATGCTGAAGTGTTGAAGTGCCAAAGCACCAAAGTGGTGAATTTCCTGCTGGCTTGCGTGCTAGAAAATGATTTAGCCCACTTGTGGGATTGGATGGTTGATGGAATTACATCATGGATGAAGGAATGTGGGGACAATACGTGTGAGATGGAATCACATGGACGTCGTGTGGCCCTCAACCAATGAACTCCTGAAGAACTTTGGGAATCCATAACATGCAACCCAAAGCTCAGATTTGAGCCTGGTAGAAGTCATTAGAACTCTATGGGTAAGTAGAAGAGGATAAAAACCTCAAATAGAGGATTTGAGATGTTAAGGACAACGAAATTTTGATGCCCCATCCCTAAGAAAGTTACTCAGGCGTTGAGTGTGTTACATTTTCTGAGTTGTTCCACCAGAATGGATTGTAGTTATTTCCAGTTGAAATCATCCTCCAAATTATTGAGGTCATTGTATTCGAGTTCCTTTTCATTTATCTCCATTATGATGTCACCACCATCGTGGTCTAGGATTTTTCCTGGAATTTTATAAGCTTGGGGATTCTAGCTTGAGATCTATTCTAAACCTGGATCAAGAGTTTTCTTATCCTTACTGGTTTCTTTTCCTGGTTCTATTGTTTTGTGGGGTTTTTACACCTCCTATGTGTCTGATAGTTTGTTGAGAGTTTTGAAGGAGTTTCTAGTTGGGATCTACGTGTTTCCTATCTCCGTGGATTTTTTCAATGTGTGCTTCTTGCATCCCTGCATGTGGGTGAAACCATCTTGATGCATTTCCTATATTGTTGGTAGAGTTAGGGAATTGAGGGGAAATTATTTGAAGAGGTTCCCATGTTCATGACATTTCCGGCATCTGAAGGGCATGTGTTCAAAGTCTATGGTCTGTGTCCATTATTTGTATTGATACACTATGGTAAAAGATCTTGGTAGGGATTTTGAGATATTCATGTAAACACATATTCTTGCATAGGAAGTGTATTTTTCACTACTTCGTGGCCTCTGAGGATTTTACATACCTTCCTAGAATGTTTCCAATGCCCGTTAGGATTTCCTTGAGCCATAACTCTTGGGGGAGGGAGTACAAGTGTATCCAAACTGGGGCACAAGAAAAGTCCTATTTTTTGGGTAGAAGCGATCTGTCCAGAACTGTAGATATAATCCAACCAAGTTGTAGAAGTAGGGACTATTTTCAAAAAACCTATCCTTATCCTCCACGTTGTAGAATATGATTGTGAAAAATCCTTTCAATCTTAGTTGTAGTTCAGAGTCACCTTTCAAATTCCACCAGTGCTTGATCCATTTCATGATATCCTTCTCAGATGGAAATATCTCTACATATTTTCCTATCAAAGCATGATATTTCATATGTTGCATATGTTATTCTACCCTTGTATATTTTATTACATATTTTGGTGTTGTTGGCGCTTTTGGTATGCATCTACCTGATACCCAATTCCTAGATTCCTTTGGATGTGATGACCCAACTTCCATGTCCATAATTTTTCTAGTTCTTTGTTCTTCTTATAGAAGGTGCTCTCTAAGGTGAAGTGGTGGTTCAAAGGAGGGTTGGCAGGCCCCGAATCTATCTTTATCATTTGTGGTGACATTCATGTATGAGGGTTTGTTCACCCCTTCATCTGACTTCATGCTGCGTGGGAAGAACTGGCGAGGAGCGCAAGTACAATGCTACATAGATTGGTCCATAGGAGGTCCTGATGCCATGGTGGGTAGCACATGCAGCCTGCAGAAACCCTAGTTCATGCAAACCCTAGCATACCATAAGCATCCTCTTTATCATAGGGAAAAATCAAAATGATTAAGAGAGGATTATTTATAGTTTATTACTTGTACCATATATTAATTTTTATTTTTGGCAATAAAGTAATGTGTTTTTATATTTTAAGAAGGAAACCAATGTAGAAAAAAAAGTCCTCACTAGCGGATTACAATCTAGTAAAAATTGAGTGATACACAATGAAGGCGCATATATGGTTGCATATCAAACAATTTTTCTTCCCTCTACTACTCAATTAAGTAAAGATAACTCAATTGCTCTTTTTATTTCTAAAATACTTATAGTAGTAATAACTTTGGATATCAATTTAGCATTTATTTCTTATTCTAGTTGATGATGAGCTCCCCCCACTTGCATCCGCCTAGACCGGGTCATCAATAAGATATACAGAGGGGAAAATAAATGAAGGGGGAGAAGGATCTGACAAGATCCTTTCTAAATTCATGTCAAAAAAAAAAAAACATAAAAGGAAATGGTTGTACTAGCTATGTAATAAAAAAAATCATGTACCTTATTCTATAAACATATTTTTGTTGATGAATGTTATATGTTAATGAATGATTTCTATGTGTTTCTTTATGAATAGGTTGTTTTTCTTATAGTGTATATGCATGAATATTAATGTGTTTCTTTCAAGTATTTTATAGTAGATAGATTGAGTACTTGGGAATTGAGAGTGATGTGAGAGGGGAAGGGGCCATAAGAGCTTCCACCTACACGTGGTTGGCCATGTTTAGTAGATAATAAATTAGGATTTGGATAATATTGGAGAAATATTCCCTAAATCCAACAGATAAAGAACAAAGTCAAAGTTGAGTTCGTTGTTGCTCCGCCAAAATGAGGGAGGTTTGCTCGAAGTTTAAACTATTCAAATAAATTATTCTCGAAACCAAGAGGAGCTCATTCAGGTATTCATGCAATCAACTCTTTTTAATTATTATTTAGTCATAAAAAAGTTTGTTAATTTATTTATTAATTTTCTTATTCTTTGAGTGTTATTTATATTTGTAGAACATCTAATGGAGGAGATCTATTAGAGCATCATTAAACAAATATCATACGAAGAAAACCATCGAATATCTAGGTATTTGAGTTGTTATTTCATTTCTAATTGTAATTTATTTGTATGATTGATAATAAATTTATCCATAATGTACAGTAGAAAAAGGGAAGGGTTCTCATTATATGAATTCGTTGGATTCAATGTTCCTTTTCTCATTATATGAAACTTTTTAGTGGGTTTGTTTTTTTATTCACTGTTGGTACTATCTATTATCTTCAACGCTAATTTTTTGAGGCATAAAATCAAAATGAATGATGTATTCAAAACACATAATTCTTCTCTCACCCATGGTTTCAACCCTCGATTTAATCTAACTAAAAATTTCCACACCACCTTCAAGAGAAAACAACACCAGAATTTTCCATCCAAATAAACGTTTTCAAATACCTATGCCACTAGATCAAAATTTTGTTGCACTTCTTCATTCTTGAATTCAATGATGGTGTATTACTCATTATATTTATAAACAAATGTTCAAGTGTATCTACCATAGTTTGTCTTTAATTTACAAAGTCTTTCCTACTTTCCATTCACTCTTCATGAACATAAACCATATTGGAAATAAATTCCTTTCAATAGAGTATTATAACATTGTGCACAAAACTCTTAGTTGTTTCTCTACTTAGTTCCCTTCCAACATAGGTAGGGAGTTTTCTCCCTAATTCTTGTTATTTAATGGTTTTGATGGAGGATTGGGTGGTGTAATGACATACCCTGGATTTCAAGTTAAGAGAAAGCACACAATGATGGAAGCAACATAATTCTACATGTAAGGAAGAAGGTGTTATAAGTGACAATATTTTGTGTATTGGTCCTTCACACATGATCAATGCAATCTAAAACATAGGGAGAGGTTCTATGCTTGATTTATAATGACTTAATATTACAATCATACCATCCTTCATCTAAATAGGAAATGCCATTTCTATTTTCAAGTCCCTCGAACTTGGAAACTTTCTTGGGCTCCATTTCTAAATGTGTTATCACATTTAAGAACAAGACAAATACAAAATGTAAAGGAAAATGCTTGAAGATTTTAAATATATATGTTTCCATTACATATTCCAAATACAAATTCCGCCAACCTTATTCCATATACAACCATTTATTACTAACACCTACACAACCAAAACTTAATTTATGATCCATTTCTAAACACCTTAGACCATTTATGAACAAGAAAATTCTCAACTATTAAATTGCATTTGTGCTTAATGGAAAATACTGCATAGGATTGTAGTAACTGTAAGGACTTTTCATACAATGCAAGTCTATAAATCAATGCCAATGTTCCTTAAGTTGTTGTGATGGTGAAAAATTACCATAGGAAAGAATGGATTTCTTGATGGCTATTCTTAGGATTAAGGGAATCCTTTGTAATAATGACATGTTGATCATTAGTATTCTTAGCTCTTGTACCTTCACTTCACATCAGTAGATAAAATCATCCTTGTTTGAGAGTTTCTATCCTTTGAGAAGCTCATATTGACTTACAAAAGGGAATTTTCATGAAGATACATTGAGTGCTTCTTTCAAGTATAATTGTTTTTCATTGTTATCTATATTTCAAAGACAGATCTTGTTTCTTTCCATCATGTAAATGATACATATAAAACCTATTCTGTTGTGCACCAGTGCTAGTAGTCTATGTATGATGAGGTATATTTCTCTCTAAGATGCATTCTAAAGTTATTTAAATGGTGGGAGAGTGTTGGTAGAGATTGTTTGTTCATTAGGCAAGGTCAAATCTTCCTTTGTCACTATTTTCATTGGAAGAGGGTGTAGTTATCTAAGATTTTTTACATTATTCCATTTATGTTTTCAAGTCCCTCGAACATGGAAACTTTCTTGGGCTCAATTTCTAAATACCTTAGCCCATTTATCAACAAGACAAAACAAAACCAGAAAGGAAAATGCTTGCAAATTTCAAATATATATGTTTCCATTACATATTCCAAATATAAATGTTGCCAGCCTTATTGCATATACAAACATTTCTTACTAAAACCTACACAACCAAAACTTGATTTATGAACCATTCCTAAACACCTTCGACCATTTATGAACAAGAAAATTTTCACCTATTAAATTGCATTTGTGCCTAATGGAAAATACTACATAGAATTGTCATAATTGTAAAAATATTTCACACAATGCAAGTCAAGAAATCAATGTCAATGTTCCTTATGTTGTTGACATGGTGAAAATTTACCATAGGCAAGAACGAATTTCTTGATGGCTATTCTTAGGATGAATGGAATCCTTTGTATTAATGACATGTTAATCATTGGTATTCTTAACTCTTGTACCTTCACTTCACATCAGTAGATCAAATCATCCGTTTTTGAGAGTTTTTGTCCTTTTAGAAGCTAATATTGACTTACATAAGGGTTTTTTAATGAAGATATATTGCGTGCTTCCTTCAATTATAATTGTTGTTCATTTTTATTTATATTTCAAAGACAAATCTTGTTTCTTTCCATCATGTAAATGAGACATATCATATCTATTTTATTGTGTACTAGCGCTAGTAGTCTATGTATGATGAGGTATATTTATCTCTAAGCTACATTCTAAAGTTATTTGAATGGTTGGAGAGTGTTGGTAGATATTTATCATTCATTAGGGAAGGACAGATATTCCTTTGTCACTATTTTCATTGGAAGAGGGTGCAGTTCTTTGGGATTTGTTACATTATACTCCTTAATGTTACATGTTTAATCTCATTTAATTTTAGATTGTTGGTTTTTATGACAAGCAAGTATTCTTAGTATCCAAAACATTTCACTTTCAGAGGGACTTTGGAGGGTCCAATCCAAGGTCTTTGTGGAAATGGTGGTCTATTCTCCTTGCTAGTGGTTGCATTGATAATTGCTACTACCTATTATTTAGTTAGCTAAATTCATATTACATTGTTGCATTGCATGTTAGTTTAATTTCATTTAATCCCATTAAAAAAACTAAATTACAATAGTCGAAGTCATAAACTTGGGGACTTTCCTTAAGGAAGGAAGTTCTAATTGGGTGATTTTTCCTAGTGAGCCTTTGAGGTTGACAAGGGACATTTTGTTTTGTTAACATTTTGGCACTAGGAGGGTTGAAATTATTTCATTACTTGCATTAACAACTTACTAATCTACTCCTCTTGCATGGGAGGAAAATACTACTTTTTGTCTACCTAGATCAAGATCGTTAGATGACCTTCCAAGAAAGACAATTGATTTTTTACCAAAAAATAATAATAAAGGGATTACCACTACATTTAATCATATTATAAATTTTAGATCTAAATTATTGTTAATTAACATTGTTCAAAAATATATTCTCTATAGGTTTTTCTATTTCACTCTCGAAGGAGAAGTACATGATTGGTATAATGTATTACCTATTCAATCAATTCAAGGCTAGAAGTAGTTTAAAGAAGTTTTAAAAAGTAATTATTGAAATTCTCATCATGTAATTGAGTTGTTACAATAATTGTGCAAAAAAATATAAATAAGACAAAGAGTTTGTATGAGATTTCAATACAAGGTTACATCATATGTATTACTCGTTGCATAAAAATCATAGGTCGCTACCATAGTTGGCTTGTGATTTTTATCTATGATCTCTTCCCTTCACAATTTCTTTGTTCATTATGTAGAAAGGAATTGACATTGTATATTTGGCAAAAAACAAGCACACACAATTGAAAATGAGTTGTATATGTGTCACCTATCTCCGATTTTGTCTCCATATTTTGAAGACTCCATGGTTAAATTTTTTTTTTTCCAATCTCAATCATAGATTATGAGAGAGAACATTCATTTGAGAATGTGATAGTATTTTAATTATTGCAAGAAGAGACAAATAATAGAGTAGATGTTGGTATGCACAATGTTGTTGAGGAAAGTTCATATTGATGAAAAATACAAACTAAGGTCTCTTCCATTCAATAGAATAAATTCATTCAAAAGAAAGGTGAATAATTATGTACAATGAGAACTTATGGAAACACAACTTTCAATATCATTTTTCATAACTCTACACCAAGAAATATAATTTATGGTGAATGTGCCACATTGAAAATATGCTTGTCATGTTTCAGGCCTCGTTATATTATTGCATGTAGTCATATGAAAGGACTTAGGAAGAGATAAACATACCATCTTTCAAAGAGTTACTATGATTGTATACAAATTCACTAGTGAATAAAGAACATGAAGTGGTAGGGTATTCTTTTAAAGCCTCTTCAATGAAGAAGAGGAAATAATTTCCACCTTCATCATGTTTTTTGATGATGACTCTTCCGTTGAAAACCATCAAATTAAACAATGTAGATTAAACAACTTTATGTTGAGAGTTTTTAATGAATGAGTGGTGAATCCTTTGTAGGAGTAGATAATAATAGAAATATAAAAATTGGTCACTTATTCTCCAGGTGAATTCCATTTAAACCTGAAGGTGATTATAATTCCAAACATTAACTTTGAAGCAAAATAAATTGCTTTTGAAGGAATTTTAAAATTCAAAAATTTTGTTATGGTTTTATCATGGATGGAATATTTCCTCAAACAAGAATTATTCCAAAACCATAACTATCATTGTTTTCTTTCTTTTATCATTAAGATAAATTCATTTTCTCACTTTCCCATCTTTCATTTCATCTTATTTTGCAATTTGTAGTGAACAATTTATGGCTTCATGTGTCTACACACATGGTAATGTTGTTAATGGTTCATTTAAATTCATTGTCATGTTTATGAATACATGTCATGTGTTTATAATTTATGTATGTCACACTTTGCATTTTATTCGCAACTGCATGCTCCACAATGTGAGTTCTGTATGTAGGGTTTTTATGATTGTCATGATTATAAGCATATGATTTTGTTGTGTTTTTACTGTATTATAAGATTGAGTTTTTACTGTATTATAATATTTTGTGTTATTACTGTATTATTTGCTTATTGCTATCTAAAACCCAAGTAAAGGGGAATGAAGTTTCACTTGTGAATTAATATTGTTTTCTTTTCTTTTTTTAATAATTATTTGTTCGTCGGATTACCGATGGTTGTAAAATCACTCCGAAGGAGGTGTTGTATCTCTGAAACTTACATTCGTTAGATATGTGATGAATGTAAGTGTCATATATACAACACCTCTGTGAAAGTGACTATACACACGTTGGTAAGATGAAAACAATCCTCCAAGAAGGGGTGTTGTATATCTGCTGAAACGTAAGTGTCAGAGAAACAAAACCTCCATCAGTAGGTTTGTATAGGTGTTGGTACTCCGATGATGGTTCCCCATGAAGGTGTGTTAGATATCCTATGACAAGTAAGTGTCAGAGATACAACACCTCCATCAGAGGGATTGTATAAGCGTCAGAGTCTTGTGTCGAATATTCGATGACACGCATTTGTCAGAGATACAATACCTTCATCAAAGGGACTGTATAAAAATCATAGTCTTGTGTCAGTGTTTCGACGCATAGGCTTCGGAACATACAGTGAATTTCGACTTTTTTTTGGACTACGTCGGTCGAACGACCAACTTCATTTTGTCACATATCTGAGATGCAATGTTTTTTCAGATTATTCGAAAACATTTCTCTGATGGAAGAGTTAGCCAAGTTCCATCGGATATGTGACGGTAGTGCATCGACTCACAGATGTACTATTGTCGTATTTTCATATAATTCCAGTAGTGAATGCATGCACCAATACATCCAATAAATATTCCTATAACAATACATCATAATATATATCAATGGAGCTCACATATGTACCATACATGTACCATGAAAAATATACCTCAAAAACCATTCACTACAACAAGTACTAAGCAACCAATAGTACCCCTAAACATGTACCAAAATTGTGCCTCAATAGATCAATGGTATACCTATAGATATCACCACATAAACATGATATATCCCATAAACAAAAATCCATAACTTCACTAAGAGAATACATAACATAACCATCATTGTTCCTTGACCAAAAATTCCTCAATCCACACTTTAGGGTTAGTACCATGCATCTAAGAAATGCATTGAGCATATGAAACCACATATTATCACCATACATTATTAAACCATACATAAAGACATGAATCCTGAAGAATAACATCTCATATCTTGCAAAAATAGAGTTATATCAAAAAACAATGTTGTAACCCATTTGTACACCCCTCTTTTTAAGGGTTTTACCACATGTATGTGACTTCACTGCATACATCTCGCGTATGCTTCAGGAAAAGTGAAGCTTTCTTGATTATTGATTCCTTCATTCATGTTTGGCTATTATGTCTTATTCATCCACTTCTGAGAGTGTCTTGATTTCTCTGTACTTTTACTTTGATCTTCCATTCTTTCAACATTGTCTTCCTTCCAAGTTACATGTTCTCTTTTTTCCATGCTATATGAAACACTCCTCATTCACTGTCTCCTTGAATTCCAACAATCATGAGATTTTTGGTCAAACCCACTGTAGTTGTAACATCTCATGGTGTGACAATGTAACATCCCTCTCTGGCGCACTGAGAAAACCTATTATTTGAGGACACTTGCTCGCAAGTGATCTGGACTTTTCTGATGTTAAAACATTTATAATCGATTATGATGCGTTATGATAGATGACATGATGTTTTACTATTGTATATACAGGTGCTATTGACTCAATTTATTTGAGTGTACAGGGTTTTTGACCTGGAGGATGCAGAGGCATCGACGGAACCCTTGGACTCCGGATTGAGTCAGGGAGTGTGATATTTGAGTTGATTTATTTACCATGATATTTATTGATTTGATGATATGTTGCTGACATGTTATGACATGATGGTTGATGATGCAGGCTGACGATAGCTTGCCGACCAGACTCACATATGGAGTAAAGGGGACACACATGATTTCCAGAGAGGTTGAGGGAGAGGTGTGGAAAGCAGCCCTGCCACAGCCTACTAGCACTCCCGCCGTGGATCGAACTGTAGGTTAACGATTACCTAGTTCGAGAGGATCCATGATGCCGTGAGGAAAGACTGTGACAGTCACCCACGATGATTCTAAGGGGCACACAATAAGGCGGGGGCCTTATTCCTTAGAGCCCTTAGCCTCCCACAAGTTCACCTGGCGGAGTGTTGACTCTAGGGGTTATAGATGTCTACCAATCATTCAAGTCGGCGAGTGGCACCCTTGGAACACGTGGTGCATCCTGAAGGTCACGTCGCGCAAAAGAAACACAAGTTGGGGAGTGGCACCCTTGGAGCATGTGGTGCATCTTGAAGGGCACGTCGCGCAACAGAAAGAAACAAGGCGAGTGGCACCCTTGGAGCACGTAGTGCGTCCTGAAGGGAACATCGCATTCAGGATGATGATGAGACAACCTCGATGACCCTAAGACCTTAACGCCTTTAGAAATTCTCAAAACGACTCTCCTAATTGATTGTCACCCAGTTTGAGTCTAAACCTAAAATTTAAAACATCTCTAAGATAAAATTTTGACAATCCCTAAGAAAAGATCCTACAAAAAATAAGCATAAGGGCGTAAAATAAAACCCTCCTAGGTGTTAATTAAAGTCTTCTTAAAATTAAAGGGGGTAAAGTGAAGAAAGGGAATAAATTAATTCAAATACGTGGTGTTAATGGAAAAAAGGAATATAAAGTTAAAAAAAAACATGCGAGAGTATAAAAGTAATGAATTTTAAAAATATAGAAAGGATTAATAAGCGCATTTATCTTTGGGTTTAAAAATAAAAAGAGAGAAATAAATAATAGAAATAAGGAAACTTAATAATGGAAAGTAGGGGACATAGGGTAAAAAGAAAAAAGGAATCAACAATTAAGGAGTTACTAAAATGAACTAAATTTTGGCAACTTCATTTTAGGAAAGTTATTAAAAGCATGAGAGGGGATCTAGGAACCCTAGGAGTAATTTTAGGAGCGACTAAAGGGGGGTGAGGGAAATGAGTCTTTTAATTATTAAAAAGAAATTAATTTGTGGAGAAACGTGGGGGATGAGTGACACTTGGACAACAAAGAATTTTTAGAGGATTGTCATTAAAAATTAAATTATTAATGATTTAGGAAAGTAGGTGGGTCTCAAATTTCTATAAAAGAAGGGGAAAAGAAGGAAGGGGGGATGAACGGTGAGCGTAATGTTACGCTACCGGATTGTGGCTTGACTGTTTGCTTGTGAGGAGTTGGGAATTTCTCAGCTGTATTGGAGTGGTAGCTCAGCCTTGGAGGCAAGCTGAGAAGCTAGTCTTATCTATGGATCTTGTGTGGCCCCTTTGTGGCTCGAGGGGCTAAGGGGGAAGCAGAGTACCCCTAGCGATTGGCTGGGAGGTACCGGTGAGCTCTCTATGGTCGGAAAGCAGGAGCGGCCAGGAGCGCGGGACATCAACCGAGGCACAGACATCAATCGAGGCGGTTGAAAAGGAAAAGGTACGCACGTCATTTAGTAGAGTAGAATGCAGTAGGATATGATTAGATCTGCTTATGTAATGGAAATATAGACGAATGAATGTTTAATTTCAATCGATGCTAGTTATCGTTGGGCTAGATGGTTGTTCTTTAATTACTTACATCCAGCGGATTGTTGTGTTTTTAAATGTTGCTGGAAAATTTTACTGCGTCACCTTGAGTAATCCTCCAGACTTGTAATTTTCTTTTCTTTTCCCTCCCCTATGGCTAAATTCAATGTGTATTGTGTTACTGAAAAACTCCATTGGCAATTTCGTTTGGAATGCTTACTGCGGCGTAGTTCTGAAAATTTGTTTGGTTAATTGTTAATGAATGTGGATTTCTGGAATTTTTTTGTTTATATTTCGTGACTATTTGGCCATGGTATACCCACGTCTCTTTCCCAACGATTTTATTAAACCCTCTGCGTTTTACTGGTATATCCTGGGCATTTTTAAACGACATTCGTTGTATGTGTTGGGCGTGTAAACGATCTACGTTTTGCTGGTTATATGGGTGTTTTTAAATCACATTTATTGTATGTGTTGAGCATTTGAATGAGATGCGTTTTGCTGGTTTATTTTGGGCATTTTTCTTTCTCTGTGGGCGACTTGGGAGAAGGACCTTCGAACAACCGTGTTATCCTTTAAACTCAGCGACTCACCCTTTAAATCTTCTCTGTGTCTGGCAATCTCTCCCTGCGTATAGCATCCGTTCTGCGTCCATAATGATGTGTCTAATATAACCCCTGCCCGCGTGTTAAATTCCCCTCTCTACGCCCACCAGTCATATGTTTATTTCACTGTTGTCATAATTGCATTTATTATATCTGAGTTGATGTAAGAAGGGCATTTTTTCCCGGTTGTTTTTCGGTAATTTCCTTGTTTCATGTGTTTCGGTATAATTTTCCCCTTTTCTGTGCCCTGGTGGGATTTCTGTTTAAATCGCCATTCATTGCTAAACTATAGGGCCCATGCAAATTTAATGCGATATTGTTGATTTAAGGTAACTGCACAGCCATTCATTGGTCTTCTCATTATAGTCCCAGGCGTCAGTTTAACCATGCATTGTAAATTCCTTACCTTTAGCTGAATATTGTGGTAATATGAAAAGTAGAGGAATGGGTCCCTTTTATTTTCAAACTCGGTTCAGAGCTCAAATTAATTAAAAGATTAGTAGTCTCACTTAAATGATATTTTTAAGTGTATGAGGATTAGATATATTAGATTTTCCAGGTTTAAATCTCTGTCCTTTACGGAAGATCCTTTTTATGTATTAGGTACTCACGAAAGATATTCAACGCTCCATCTTGCCCCTTGAAAGATATTCAAAATTGGCTATATAGATATGTTGTGTAGTCTTGAAAACCGAGGGATGGGTCAATATAATTTAAATAAGATTAGTACATTCAAGTTAAATGATAGTTTAAAATGCATATATATCATGGTCAAATGTAAATGTAATCACTGTCAAATACATAGGTATGTAATCATCATTGCTAAAAATGTTGTTGCTATTGGAATAGTTCTTCCCTTATTACCGTTGTCTTCTAACACACATAAGTTATTACATATTGTACTATAGTTGTCTAGTTCTACCATGGTTGGGGAAGGTTCCGCTTTTTCCTTTCATGAATAGTGACATTTTATTTCTACTGGAAGTAAGTGGTTTTATTACCACTGCCTAGTTTTATTGTTTAATGGTGATATTGATGAAAGTTGTCATAATTGATAAAGTGATATTAGCAAAGGTGATATGGTTTGAGGGTGGTATTGTTAATTAATCATGGCTTCATAAAGTAGCAATGTTAAGGTAATTATCGAAATAATATAGTGGAATGAAACATGGTTAACGGTAAGGATGATGTTAGGCTATGTAATGATTATGTCATAATTAAGGGTAATGATCATTG
>ML779250.1:335321-353465 GCA_009831015.1 Picea engelmannii | reverse complement strand
TTAATTTGTGGAGAAACGTGGGGGATGAGTGACACTTGGACGACAGAGAATTTTTAGAGGATTGTCATTAAAAATTAAATTATTAATGATTTAGGAAAGTAGGTGGGTCTCAAATTTCTATAAAAGAAGGGGAAAAGAAGGAAGGGGGGATGAACGGTGAGCGTAACGTTACGCTGCGAGATTGTGGCTTGACTGTTTGCTTGTGAGGAGTTGGGAATTTCTCAGCTGTATTGGAGTGGTAGCTCAGCCTTGGAGGCGAGATGAGAAGCTAGTCATATCTCTGGATCTTGTGTGGCCCCTTTGCGGCTCGGGGGGCTAAGGGGGAAGCAGAGTACCCCTAACAATTGGCTGGGAGGTACCAGTGAGCTCTCTACGGTCAGCAAGCAGGAGCGGCCAGGAGCGCGGGACATCAACCGAGGCGTGGACATCAATCGAGGCAGTCGAAAAGGAAAAGGTACATGCGTCATTTAGTAGAGTAGAATGCAGTAGGATATGATTAGATCTGCTTATGTAATGGAAATCTAGACGAATGAATGTTTAATTTCAATCAATGTTGGTTATCGTTGGGCTAGATGGTTGTTCTTTAATTGCTTACATCCAGTGTATTGTTGTGTTTTTAAATGTTGCTACAAAATTTTACTGTGTCACCTTGAGTAGTCCTCCAGCCTTGTAATTTTCTTTTCTTTTCCCTCCCCTACGACTAAATTCACTGTGTATTGTATTACTGAAAAACTCTGTCGACAATTTCGTTTGGAATGCTTACTGCGACGTAGTTCTGAAAATTTGTTTGGTTAATTGTTAATGAATGTGGATTTCTAGAATTTTCGTTTTTATATTTCGTGACTGTTTGGCCATGGTATACCCACGTCTCTTTCCCAACGACTTTATTAAACCCTTTGCATTTTACTGGTATATCCTGGGTGTTTTTAAGCGGCATTCGTTGTATGTGTTGGGCGTGTAAACGATCTGCCTTTTGCTGGTTATATTGGCGTTTTCAAATCGCATTTATTGTATGTGTTGAGCGTTTGAATGAGCTGCATTTTGTTGGTTTATTTTGGGCGTTTTTCTTTCTCTGTGGGAGACTTGGGAGAAGGACCTTCGAACAACCGTGTTATCCTTTAAACTCAGCGACTCACCCTTTAAATGTTCTCTACGTCTGGCAATCCCTCCCTGCGTATAGCATCCGTTCTGCGTCCATAATGATGTGTCTAATATAACCCCTTCCCGCGTGTTAAATTCCCCTTTCTACGCCCACGAGTCATATGTTTATTTCACTGTTGTCATAATTGCATTTATTATATCTGAGTCGATGAAAGAGGGGCGTTTCTGCCCGGTTTTTTTTGGGTAATTTCCTTGTTTCATGTGTTTCAGTATAATTTTCCCCTTTTCTGCGCCCTGGTGGGATTTCTGTTTAAATCGCCATTCATTGCTAAACTATAGGGCCCCTGCAAATTTAATGCGATACTGTTGATTTAAGGTAACTTCACAACCATTCATTGGTCTTCTCATTATAGTCCCAGGCGTTAGTTTAACCATGCATTGTAAATTCCTTACCTTTATCTGAATATTGTGGTAATATGAAAAGTAGAGGAATGGGTCCCTTTTATTTTCAAACTCAGTTCAGAGCTCAAATTAATTAAAAGATTAGTAGTCTCACTTAAATGATATTTTTAAGTGTATGAGGATTAGATATATCAGATTTTCCAGGTTTAAATCTCTGTCCTTTACGGAAGATCCTTTTTATGTATTAGGTACTCACGAAAGATATTCAACGCTCCATCTTGCCCCTTGAAAGATATTCAAACTTGGCTATATAGATATGTTGTGTAGTCTTGAAAACCGAGGGATGGGTCAATATAATTTAAATAAGATTAGTACATTCAAGTTAAATGATAGTTTAAAATGCATATATATCATGGTCAAATGTAAATGTAATCACTCTCAAATACATAGGTATGTAATCATCATTGCTAAAAATGTTGTTGCTATTGGAATAGTTTTTCCCTTATTACCGTTGTCTTCTAACAAACATAAGTTATTACATATTGTACTATAGCTATCTAGTTCTGCCATGGTTGGGGAAGGTTTCACTTTTTCCTTTCACGAATAGTGACATTTTATTTCTACTGGAAGTAAGTGGTTTTATTACCGCTGCCTAGTTTTATTGTTTAATGGTGATATTGATGAAAGTTGTCATAATTGATAAAGTGATATTAGCAAAGGTGATATTGTTTGAGGGTAGTATTGTTAATTAATCATGGCTTCATAAAGTAGCAATGTTAAGGTAATTATTGAAATAATATAGTGGAATGAAACATGGTTAACGGTAAGGATGATGTTAGGCTATGTAATGATTATGCCATAATTAAGGGTAATGATCATTGATGACATCGCATTGTGAGCTCCTCCTGTTTAATTGAAGGTCTTTATCTTGTAAGGTCGTTATAATTTTGGTGATTGTAGCATATAAGAGGTATTGTAGTTGTAAAATCATGGTCCGGATATGTGATATAAATGAAAGATGGTTAATATTTCATGACAGTGCTATTTGAAATTTTTATTGTTGTTAATAACACATATGGTGCAATAACCTCGACTCACGGCCAATAAAATTACTTTGAGTTTAGTAAATGGGGAAAGTTGTTGAATTTAAATTAATGTTGAACTTGGGTGTTCATTGTCGGAGCCCTTCTTGTCGTGTGCCTTCCGTAAAGGATGTAGTCGTCCTTCTTGTTTATATTGTACGTGATAGTATTTAGTTGGTTGCTTGGTCGGTTATGTCGGGCAGGGTATAAACACCTGCTTGTAGCCTTAGCATTTATGTCCGTGTGTGTGATTTTTCTGCGTAAAGAATCCAGTGCCGTATCAAGAGTCTCGGGCCCTTTAAAGGCAGGGTTTCCACTCTTGCGACACACCTGACGGAGATTTATTAGTTTTTTCCTGAGCAGTCGGCCAGGAGCCTATCTAATCTTCTTTCGAGAAGACATAAGACTAAAAGCCCTGCTTTTCTGTGCAGAAATAGGAAACTCTATTGTTGGATTCTTCCATCTGTGATTGTACTGTACTTAACACCTGGTGTCGTTTTCTGCTTACAGCTGCTAGTTGTATGCCTTATGTCTAGGGGCGTTTATTGCTTGATGTCACTGTGATTTGTCAGGGTCGTCTTGTTGTGTTCGTCTTGCTTGTGTCTTGTTCTAGGTCGGGTTACTAGTTTTTGCCTCAGCAGTCGGCTAAGATCCTGTCTAATCTTCTTTTGAGAAGACATAAGACTAAACGCCCTGCTTTCCTGTGCAGAAATAGTAACCCTAACACCATGGATTCTTCCCTCTGTGTTCTTACTATGCACCCCCAGTATGTCTCAATGTTTGTGTTGTGCGCCTTATGCCTATGGACACATATTGTTGCAGTTACTCATTGTGTGCCTTCAGTCTTCTTGTGTTGAACATCGTGGTTGTGTCTTGTTGGTTGTCGAGTGGCGACGTAGAGTCAAGTGTGTTTGTTACTTCTACATGCACGCACACCCCTCAAACAAAAATAAAAAATAAAAAAAAATGTGCACCTGTTCTCAGAGTTGTTTTCGTAACGAGGCGGTTGTTACAGACAATGAGAAACAATTTTTCCCACTTGATTACATCTCCAACACCTTAGGCTGTTATGAAACCTTCCAACATCTCTCCTTGCATAATTTTTGCAATCCAAATATTTGGGACCATATTCATTAAATGAGAAGTAGTGACCATGAAAAACATTTTCATACCTTTGCTTTGGTGTCCATATTGAAGGTGTCTCTCTTCTGAATTTTCTTTGAGTTGTAAAGATGGCTTCTTGGTGTCTTCCTTGCTCTATTCTTCTGAAATTTTCCTTTCCTTATGTAGGTTCTTGACTTCCATCTTTTCTTTGACCTTTTGACAATGAAGGACCTGCATCATGATTCTTAGAAGTGATATCTTCATAATTCGTTGCTTCCTTGTTGTATCCAAGATAATATTTATCACTAAGTGATATTTGGCAATCCAAGATTGTTGAGTTGTTCATGAACCTTTTTTACTTCTCTTCTTTCCTTCTGAGATCAACAACTTCTTCTTCCAACTTATGGCATGATTCATATTTTTAATTTAGTTGAGTCTTTAGCCTCTTAATCTATTCTTCTTTTTTCATGAGTATTTGTTTTCGCTCCATGGTATTCCTTTGGAACTTTTCTATGGCTTCCCTAATGCATTCATCAAGATCAAAATCATCTTTTGCTTCAAAGAAATCAAAAATCTTATTTTTGAGCTTCAACAAATCTTCATCTTCATTTATAAGATAAATGTTAGTTGATTCCACACAACCTTTTTATATTTGTATGTCCATGGATATCCTTCAAGCTTGTAAGTCTTATAATGAAGGCATGCTCTGATACCAATTTTTGGACACATCAACCACACTGAGAGGGGCGAGTGAGTTAGTGTGAGGCCCCTTTTACAACTTGTTACAAAAATTTACTTAGCCACCACCATTCAAAAAATCATTACTCATTACTTCTATTCACACTTAGTTTAAAGAACTATTCACCATCACAATAAAAAACACAATGAACACCAAATATACATATAAGTTTATTTTGTATTATAGAATACAATATTTTGGGTTTATCAGCACTAACTAAAATGAGAACCAACTCAAAGAGAGTACCAACTCTCATTGCAATACCCAACCTCCAGATCTCAGCACCAACTGAGAAGAGGAATTAAATCCTCAAGTACACGGCCAAACTTGTAGACAGAAATCAATTTTTCAAACTATACCAATAATCTATACCAAGACAAGTGCATCAACTATGCACAAAATAACCTGTCACCTCAACCTGTCTGATGAATCTTATCATCCAAATCTAATATACTCACAAATATCGATAATCAAGTCAAATCTCAACCATATGCACAATATCACCAAGTTAACCAACAAGATACCTCTAGTAATACATCATATTCTCCATAAACCAAATACCATAAACCCTTACAAAAGACCATGTGCCAAACCTCACTATTATGTAGCGTCAAACATGTACCATGTCATGACCAAATGTAACCATTAGAACATGAATATAAACATACTTGTAACTTTGTAATAGACTTGGTGTATGTAATCATAGACCTACAAACCTTCCTTAAATTCAACAACAAGAGACTAACAATTTCATCATACTTTACTTTTGTCTCACATGACTAATTTTGGATTAGTAAACAACCCTAACTTGCAACAATCGTAACTCTGTACCTGTAATGAATAAAGGTTTGAAAATAGTACACAATGTTCTTTAGTGTCTTTTCTACAATTCCTCTAGGTTTCAATATTTGGAACCTCCCATAAAAGGGGTTATAGCAAAAATAACATATCTTGCCGAATTATGGATTATTCTAGAGATAGACCTTGTAGAGAATTCCACGCATGAAATATTTTTTTTATGGATTTTAAAATGATACAAAACATACTACTGATAGTACTATAAACAATGCATATGGTATCACTGAATTTCAATCTATTATGAAGAATTTATTACGTTTTTACCTAGAACACATGTTTTAGACTAGTTTCAGGACTAGCCATAAACCCTATCTTCCACAGACTGTAATTCCCAAAATACAACAACCCACAAGATGAAATTGTTATCACAATTGGATATATTTTGTCAACAACCTCCATATTACACTATTTGATTCATTCTAGAAAAAACGTTATTGTGAAAATGGTGAGATGACCTGTAAATATCATACCTTAGAAAGCATCATCAAAATAATTTATCCTCCCTTCAATTTAGTCCTTCTTTACTTCACCTTCCCTCTGAAATTAGCCTTATATCTCCTTTGGCTATCTCAGTTACTTATAGATATTCAATATTCTCAATAGAATACTAATGGGATACTCTTTCTCTCTTATTTATACTCTCCAAGTAGCTTCCTCTAGAAGTATCCACTTAACAATATTGTCCACTTAGCCACTTTGTCCACTTAGACAACTTTTTCCACTTAAGCACTTTTTCCACTTAACCACTTTATCCACAAATAGTAAACTCTCCACTTCTAGTTGCAACTAATTTATTTTTAATTGTTTTCTTATTGCAACCACTTAACCCACGACTAACCACTTTGACTAGTCAACTTCTTCTAGGATTTTCTAGAATATTTTGACTTGTTTGACCCTCTAGGGGCTTCTATATAACTCATGAAGGTTCTCCAACTTCACATGTCCATAACTCTCTAACCGTGAGGAGTTATGTAGAGTTCCACATATCACCGAAAATGAAATTACATATACTATCCATATGGAATATTTTCTCGTGCAAATTCATTGATCTTCATTACATTATTACTTAATCAAATTTGGGTTCCCTAACCACACTACTGGGCTACTCAAACACCTAACCATTTGGACTTCACAAAGAGTCTTCCCATGAGGTATTTCACCATAATGGGACCACTTTCAGAACTTTAGCCAAGAGCATCTTCCCGTAAGGGCTTTCACCATACGTGGACCTCTTTGGAGTTTATCCATTTGATTCTTCCTATAAAACATGACATGAAATCAATGATATAACTCCCTTTAATATCAACACATCATTATGAAACCACTTGAAATCCACCCTTTGACAACAATTACATCAATGACCACACAACTAATAATCAATATATTAATGATACAAAAACATCACTATGAAAATTCTTGACATGAATACTTTGACATCAATGAAAACATAATACAACAATTTGAACAAAACATATTTCAATATCAACAAGAATGGACTATTAAGGTTTAAAAATAGGTTGTATATATACCTAATTATATGAATTGAAGATGATGATCATGAATGAGCTGCATAAAAATCTCTATTCTCGTAATCTAGGATATCAGAAAATGATAACAACCCTAATAAAATAGTTTTGTTGGCCTAATATGAAATATGAATTAGCTGAATATTTATCTAAATGCTTAGATTGTCAATATGTGAAAATTGAATATCGACATCACATAGGTCTTTTACAACCTCTACCTATACTAGAATGGAAATGGGAAATTATTTTAATGGACTTCATTATAGGTTTGCCTAAGACTCAAAGACAAAAGGATTCAATCATGGTAGTAATTGATAATTTGAGTAAGTCTGCACACTTCATACCTGTCAAATATACTTACAAAAGAAATTAATATAGTTGAAATTTTTATAAAATAAATATTCAAACTACATGGGGTTCCTAAAATGGTGATTTCAAATAGATATGTTAAGTTTACCTCAAATTTTTGGAAGGAATTGTTTGCAGGTTTGGGTACTAATTTGAATTTCAGTATAAGTCACCATCCACAAATGGATGGGAAAACATAACATACAAATCAGATTATTGAAGATATGTTACAAATGTACTTAATAACTAAACCAACTAAGTGGGAATAATATCTATACTTAGTTGAATTCGCATACAATAATGGGTATCAAGTATCAACAAAAATGAGTCCCTTCAAAGTTTTATATGTAAGGAAATGTACAACTGTTATTAGTTAGGTTAATCTGGTTGACAAGATCATGGTTGGACCAAAAATGCTTGAAGAAATGGAACAAATGGTTAAAAAGGTGCAACAAAATTTAAAGGTTTCCCAAGATCGATAGAAAAGATACACAAATATGAAAAGACGACATCATGAATTTAATGTTGGAGAACATGTGTACCTTAAATTCAAACCAAGAAGGAACTCACTAAAACTAGTAACCTATTCCAACTTAGAACCAAGGTTTTGTGTTCCATTCGAAGTATTAACTTGAATCAGACCAGTGGAATACTAACTAGCACTCCCTCTAAATTTAAAACTTCATAATTTTTTTCATATTTCATTATTAAAAATATATATTCATGAACCTACTCACATCATTTATTGGGACATGGTGTAAGTGGAACTAGAAGGAGAGTTCCAAGATGAACCTCTATACATTCTCAATAGGAAAGAAATAGTACTTCGGAACATAGCCATTGCCCAAGTAAAATTGCAATGGAAGCACTTTAGCCGTGAGAAGGCTAATTGGGAGTTGGAATATGAAATGTTGAAAGATTACACAACTCTTTTCCAAGTGATGGATTGAGGAAAACAATAACACTAAGGATAGTGTTATTCTTAAGGGGTAGAGAATGTGACATCCTCAAATATTAAAATGATTTTTTATTTTAATGTTATTTCTTTGAAATACAAATTTCGATTAATGGAAATTTGTATTTGAAATTATGAAGGAATGTAATTATTATTTTTGTGACTGTTGAGCAAGAGTTTGACTTGCCAATTTTCCTCTTTTTATGGAGAAATGTATGAGACATATATTTTAATAAATTAAATTATGGAAATAGGTGGAACAACTAGGTTAAAAGTATCTAACTATGGGTCCATGAGTGGAAAACATGTTTGAGTTAACTCAAAGCTGATTTTTACAAGTTTCGGAAGTTGATTTCTATGACTAGCATCCCCTAAAAATTAGGTATTTGTAAATATGTTAATTTCCAAAGAGGGAAATGGATGGAAAGAGTCCTAGGCAATGAGAATTGAAATATATGCAACATATGTGTGAGGAAGGACATTTCTTAGTATGTGGTGGAGATGTCTATTTGTTGTGTGAGAACAAGTGGTGTTAGACAAATGATTTTATGAACTGTATAGAAAGACAATGGCTAAGGAGTGAAGCTCAATTTTCCCTTATGGAGTCATGGTCAGGCAAGGGGGTGATCAAGACTTGTAGCAATATTGGTTGTTTTGTATCTACGGGTGGGTGGAATGTGGGTATTCCATTTATTTTCCAACATAATTGTTACGGATATGTATCTTTATTTAACTTCTCTTTACTTCTGTTGGATATTGAATTGATTATATCTATATAATATGATCTATATAGATGTATCTTCTTGTTCATGTTGAGTTTATTGATTTGCATGTAGCTACATAATTTATATGTATGCTACAGAATTGGATCTGTATAGATGTATGTATGTTACAGAAGTTAAATAGTCACTTTATGACTCATAGATATATGAACATGGAATTATATATTCTAGTTATAAATCTTGAGAAAAGGAAAGCTTAAGAAATTTTGCATAGTTATACAAAGTCTTAAACTCTGAAAATTACCACATACATTAGCATGTTTTCTAGATACCCTACAACCATAGAATATTAAAATAATTTATGCATTCTATAGGGTGAGAGTGAATCGGGGTTTTTATGTTATTATTTTTTGTACAAATATGAATACATAAAGAAGACCTTGAAAAAACTTTGGTAAACAAGAAGAGCTGCAAAATTAAAGAAATAGAAAATAAATTGTATATCAATGCAAATTATCGGTGTTAAGCTACAAAAGTGCATTGAAAATTAGATAACCTATTTACTTATTCAAGGATTTTTCTTTTTGTCTTCAGCCTATTATTATAGATAGGTATTTTATACCAGATACAATATTGTTGATTTAATGAGTTTTTTTTATTTTTTATTTAATTTTTTCTGGATCACCATAGAAATAATCGATTATATAGGTTATCCATTGTGGAATCTAAAACAATTATCCTCCTACCTTTTGATAGGTTTTCCAAGGATATCAAGCTTACGATATTCCTAATATACAATACATATAAAATTCATATTTGAGTAAGATGAGGCATTATAATATAATCATGTATACTTATATATATATCATATTTGTATGTAATATGTAGAACAAAGAAATATTGCAGAATATATATCTATGTATAGAGGTGGAAATGCCACGAATTTATGAAAACGTGGATATAAAATATCCCATTAACTTTAACGAAATGAAATCATCACACAAAGGTTTGGACACACATCGGAGTACTTTTCAGATAAATGTTTCCAAATAAAAATTCAATCAAATTACTTTCAATAGATTATTAGTTAAGAAACATAAGTTAATACAAGGAAATTTTCTAATGTTCCATAATAAAAAAATCTAGATAAGGGATCCCCAACTGGAACCCGAGTACTTTTATGAGGAATAAAATTTCCTTTCGAAATTGTATTGTACGAGTTCATCCTGCAAAGGGAAATGAGGAAGAACATTAGTTTAGATATATAGTTATATTGTTTCCTTCAGAAATATTTGAAAGGAGGAAAATGAGAAAGGAAAATAAAGAAATGGCGTTAAAATTACTTATCTCTTATGGGTTTCAATCGACAGCTTTCGTTAGAAGTAAACTTCGTCACATATAGTTGCACGGTAAAATTTTCTATAGCTTTATGGATGCAACTGTTTTCCTTGATTTGTTGAAGTGCAGAGGAAGAGGGATACCTGGAACAACTGATGGGTTAACAAGAAACTGTAATGACAAAGAAATAAATGGATTACAGAAAGACTTTTCCATTGCTACAGAAAGCACGATAATATATAGGAAGTTCGAAATAAAACCTAACAAAGTTCTTTTCAAACAAAACCCCCTCATCGACTTCTATTTTCACTCACTTACAAATAACATGGGCCAAGAGAAGAGTACAACCTTGGACTATCGTAAATCTTTTCCTTCATAAGTACAATACAATCTACTTTTTTTTACAATTATTCTTTTACAAAAAATAATAAGAGTATATCTCCAAAATTTAACCTACCAGAAAATTTATATGAAACTAAGCTTCAAAGAAGAAGGGGTCGCCTGCAGTATGAGACTAAATATTACAGATCTAACCCTCCTACATGTAACAATATACATTCCAGTAACTAAACATATAAAAATTAACAATAATAGGGAAACCCCAAATTTTTTAAAGACTCGTGTTAAACCGTAGAAGATGGCTTAGTCGACCCAGAAGACGGAAGTTAAACTCTAAGAAATATAAATTTTAACATATACATAAAACCCCTTCTTCTTTAAAATACTAAAATATATCATTGAACCTTAGTGTATTTTTGGTGAATTCACTCATCCTTCAACGTCATTTGGACCATATAAAGGGAGAATGACCATTACCTTACCTGTAGGGAAAAGATTGAAAAGGGATTTTTCAATTTATTAACCATAGTCTTGTTGTCGAAGAGGCGACTTGTTAGACCCATGAGAATTCTCTCCAGGTGAGATATTTTTTATTGAAAAGGTAGGTTGTGAGGCCCATGATTATTCTCTCCCGGTGCGAGATTTTTTATCGAAGAGGTTTCTTGTCATGCCCATGAGAATTCTCTCAAGGTGAGAGATTTGTCGTCCAAGAGGTGGGTTTCCATACCCATGAGCATTCTCTCCGGGTGATATTTTTTGTTGAAAATGTGGGTTTTCAAGCCGGTGAGCATTATGTGCAAGTCAGAGATTTGTTGTGAATTGTTCCCTACTAGGCTAGGCATTAGTTACATGGCTCTAAGACTTCCTATCCAACCTGTTGTTGAATCCTTGGAGGGGAAGTGGGGCAGTCAATGGATTTTTGAGCTGAGAAGGGGCACAATTCCTAGGGTGGGACATCCATGTGGGGACTGAGAGATTGTAGGCTAGTTGCAGTAGCTAAGAACCTTGGACTAATAAATTCATTTGAATATCATACCTTAGCCTAGAATTAGGAATCTTCTTTCCCTCATGGAGTTTAAGACCCGTCTTGAGGGTGAGATTTTGCTGAAAGTTTATGAGCAATAGAGTCGATGGCTGGGAGGAACGTCTGAGATATATGCGCAATTGGTGACTCTTTATAAAAAAATAAGTGTTATTTATGGGTTTGTCTAATTTACTATTTGAATAATTATCTATGTTTGATATGGGTTTATTTCTTGTATGATTTTGCATATGATCAATTGTAATTATTTTGTATTTAATGTTGTTTGCACCTGTAAAGCATGATGTTGTTATGAAATATTTTTGTCACACATGTAGAGTATGACAATTATTAAGTATTCTTGTTAGTTAATTTTGTAAAAATGGTCATGAGTTTCGAAGGAAAGGCTCAAATTGTCATGCGCGTAGGGAAATAAATTGTTCACGTAAGAGGTTGGGTTCTATGTGCGATGCGAAAGAAGTGTGTGTGAAAAGGGAATATAAGTTACGTGTGGAACTAGAATCATTTTGCACTTAGTAATAATCATGTGTCCAGAGTGGTTACACCCGCAGTCATACTTGTGTTCTCTGAATGATTGTGCGCAAAGTTGTATTATGTGTTAATTCCACTATTATAACTAGTTTATGAAGAGAAAAATTAGTGTGGTGTGATCCATCTTGGGATCATTCATGTTACCTCACATCATTCTACATAGATTAACGTTATAGTGTAGAATTTGTGGACTATATGACGCAGACCCCCCCTTCTCTCACGGGGAAGCTCAACCTATCAGTCTTGGATCATTCAAATCAAGGATTTGGATCAATTCTTTGGGCCTCTGCTAAACCCAAACTAATTTACATAGGTCTCCTTTGTAGGTTCCGCGAGACGCGTATGCTCTTGTAAAGCCATCCTCCCTATTTGGGGATTCAAATATTAGGATTTATCTCTCTGGACTAGGATCCCCCATTCTTTCATGTGACCTCAGGATATGAACTGAGCATAAACCTCCCTAAGTGCTTCGGGCTTCGTTGTTTTGGGAAATTCCAAAACATTTCTCCACAAGATCTTCATAGTACTAAGTCTCCAGACTAGTAGATCTTTTACCAAGTGTCATCCTTCACAGAAAACCCTGATGACCTCGCGACTTCGGGCTTCATGAGTCCTTGCACATCCAATTTCTACTTCCTCCGAAGAGCTTATGCTCCAAAGTACGGGATCTGGTGCCACCTGTCCTTACCAATGAACAACCCATATCTGCTTCGACTCCCAGCTCTTCCCACAACAACCAACTCCTATGTTCCGGAACTCTGAATCGATGAAATCTATTAGCGTGAGGATCAATGGTCCTCATTCTTCCATTAGATCAACGACTGTGATCTGTTCAGACTCTGGCCTTTGAGAGACTCTTTCTTGTCCTCCTATGATATCTCCGAAATGCTACTCCTCTGAAATGTGTGGATCTCTTTCACGTGTCTCTTCCAGATCCCATGGTCTGGATCCAAAATGATCTTCGAGACTTCGCAAATATTTTTGTTTGATCTTGGAAAAAATCCCAGATCTCTAATTCTTGGATCTCATAATATTTCTCCACTTGTCTCCTCCCAACGATGGACGATTTCACTGCCTTTGGGACTTTGGCGAGTCCTTCCTCCTTGCTGACACTTAGCAATTTTTTTTCCGGAGACTTAGATTGTTCTCGGCTCTTTTCTGCACTCCTTACAGGAATTCTACGTGCGACAATGTTGTTTCCCCTTAGCTTATTCTCGGCTCAACCCTTGAAGGTTCTTGGATCTACTAGGTCCCTCTACGACATTTTTGGTGTCCTCCTGGCAACTTAATGCTCTTCCTCCTGATCTTACAAGGTGAACTTACTTTATCCTTGGCACACTCCTCGTGCTTGTTTCATCCTTCTAACGAATTCTCCATGAGCCCTTCCAGATATATTAAGGCATCTCCTTTCCTTTCCAAATGCACACTTTCAAAGCCTTCCTTCGTGAGAGTGTTTAACAACCCTGGGATTCTCCCAACGTTTGCAACACTCCAGATTATGTTGGTCCTATGCACATTCACACTTGCTCGATGCCCTCCTAGAAGAGTCTTATAGAGTATTTAGTAACTATGCACTATGCTTTCTCCTGCAATGACTTTCTTTCCAAGGTATTCAACAACCTTGAAATTCCCCTATGAGTGTGTGAATTATTCTGGTGTGCCCACTTGGCATGTTCTTCTCTAACTCAAAAGAGTTTACACATGCTCTCTTTGCATTGTCTCACATAGTTTCAAATATCTATCATGCACTACTTGCACTTAGCCTAAAGAACCAGAACTAATTAAACACACTCACAGATAGAATATTATAAATATATCCCTGTAGACGATATCTAGCATACAACTACAGTAAAAACACATATGAACAACATTCAAAACTAAACATCCATTGCACAGAAAATGACAAACAAAAAAATGTGTTCCTTTCTATTAATGCTGGAATGCCCATTACAATATGTGAGTCTGGACTATGACTAAGTCTCGGTTCTCAACTCTCCTCTTGGATACAATGATATTTCATCCAACTCCAACAGCCTCTCAACCTACCTCTACTAGGTAATAATACACATATTTATATAAGAGGAGCTCGATGATCTTCCCTCCAAGCTAACATAGTGGTGTCGTTAAGAACCAAATATCAATATAGCATAGAAAAACCTCAGAATAAGTACTCAACACCTTGAAAAAGAGATAATTGTAGATAATAAGCCTCTTCGAGGGGGCAACCTCCTTTTACCCCACATAAATGTTCAAGTACAAGATGACTCCAAATGAAAATGTCTCCTTGGTATATATAGGAGACTAGGAGGTATAATTACAACTAACGGAATAAAGCCGACATAAATAAAATAACATTACTAATGTAATATGCCCCAACTAAGGGGTAATGCACCAATATTAGGTCTTAACATGCCCCTCCCCTTGAGACAAGTGTTTTCCACAATGCTTGAGTAACTCTGGATGCTTCTATATAAAAGACTCATTTTCCCAAGTGGAATCTTCAGCCAATAGTTTCCTCCATTTAATGAGATACTCGGAAATGGATCTATTCCTTTGCTGGCAAATTATTGTGTCAATGATGTATTAAGGCTCCAATATGATTTTTCCTTCCTCATCAAGTTCTGGAAATATAGTTTGAACTGGGATCTTGTCGCCTATAACCTTATTTAAGCATGAAACATGGAAAATTGGGTGTACTCATGAAGATGCAGACAACTCCAATTTGTATGCCATAGTACCAATCTTTTCCAACACCTTATAAGGGAAATAGTACTTTGGTGATAATTTATTATCCTTCTTGGCTTGCTTGAGGGACATCTGTTTGTATGGTTGTAGTCTTAAAAACACCCAATCCCCTACTTCAAAAATTATTTCACTATGATGTTGATCTGCTTGTTGTTTCATGCAATTATGTGCCATGGTCAGGTTGTCCTTTAATATTTGGAGAACTTGTTGTTGATGCTCGATGTGATCTTCCACTACTTGAATCTTATATTTTTCGTTTAGAGAAGAAGTGATGGAAGGAGGGTGGTATCCATAGATTTCCATAAATGGTGTCATTTTTGTTGCAGTATGAAAGGCGGTGCTATACCCCCATTCTGCCAAGGGTAACCATTTGAACCATTGTGTTTGTTTATCAGAGACAAAGCAATGAAGGTAGCCTTCCAGACATTTGTTCACTATCTCAGTTTGTCCATCAGATTGAGGATGATAGGATGAGATATGAGCCAATTGAGTACCCAAACAAGAAAATAATTTTGTCCAAAAATGTCTAGTGATTATTGGATCTCTGTCACTTACAATAATCTTTGGGCTGCCATGTAGCTTTTGAACTGTCTCCATGAATGCGGTGGCAACTGTACTAGCTTTGAAGGGATGAGAGAGTGCACAAAAGTGTGCATATTTGGTCATTCTATCAACAATCACCATGATGAAACTCTTTCCTTCAGACTTCGGTAACCCTGTGATGAAATCCATGGAAACCTCCTCCCAACGTTGACTTGGGATGGCTAATGGTTGTAAAAGACCTGGGGTCTTAATTGTTTCCACCTTATTTTGCTGGAAAACCAAACATTCTGCGACAAACCTTTGAACAACAATTTTAAGGCCATCCCAAAAAAGATCATTCTTGACTCTATGGTAGGTTTTCAAAAATCTTGAGTGCCCTCCTACTGGAGAGGTGTGCAATTCCAATAGTACCTTTTTTTTGAGCTGGGAGTTCTTACACAAGTATAAGTGATATTTGTACCATAGTGAATCATTTTTCCATCTAAATGTATCTGATGCACTAGAATCATGCTGCAACTTTTGAATGAGAGTCCACACTTTTTCGTCATTCTTCCATTTATCCCTTGCTTCTATTATCCAATCAGGTTGGATGATCGAGATAGCACGGAGAAAGGCCTCAACATCTCCATCCTTTATTGAGAGTGCATGTGCCACAACATTTTGCTTCCCCTTTTTATAGACAATTTCAAAATCATAACCCAATATCTTGGTTACCCATTTTTGTTGTTCTTCTGAAGATAGTCTTTGTGCCAAGAAGTATTTAAGACTATCATGATCTATTTTGACCTTGAAGTGCCTACCTATTAGGTAAGGATGCCATTTCTTCAATGCATGTAGTATTTCCATCATTTCCTTCTCATAAATGGGTTTATTTAAGTCCTTTCCCTTGAGTGGCCGACTTTCAAAAGCCAGGGGCCTTCCTTCTTGCATTAGGACAACACCAATTCCATTTCCCAAGGCATCACATTCCACAATAAAGTTTTTTTAAGTCTGGAGTGGTCAAGATAGGAGCTTTGCACATCACCTCTTTAAGTTGTTCAAAAGCTTTAGTTTCCTCTGGAGTCCATGAAAATGCATCCTTCTTAGTTAGTGTCGTTAAATGTGATGCTATTCTTCCATATTGATGAACAAACTTGCAGTAATAACCTGTCAAACCCAAAAATCCTCTAAGATTCTTCATTTTTTTGGGAATCGGCCAGTCCATCATGGCCTTAATCTTGTTAGGGTCTACCTTGACACCTTCATGAGATACAATATGACCCAAATACTCTACCTCCTTCACTCCAAAGAAACATTTCGATGGTTAGGCATATAGTTGTTGCTCCTTTAGTAGTTGTAGCACCTTGTCAACATGTCGCACATGATCCTCCCAAGACTTGTTATAGATTAGTATATAATCAAAAAATACTAACACAAATTTTCGAAGGAAGGGATTGAAAATGGAATTCATCAACCCTTGGAATGTGGAAGGTGCATTTGTAAGGCCAAAAGGCATGACCAAAAATTCATAATGGCCTTCATGAGTTCGGAATGTTGTTTTTGGGATATCTTCTTCCTTCATTCTAATCTGATGATACCCTGAACGAAGATCCAATTTTTTGAAATAGATTGATCCATGTAGTTCATCTAACAATTCATCAATGACAGGAATGGGAAACTTATCTTTAATAATGATCTTGTTGAGCTCTCTATAATCAGGACACATACGCCATGAGGTATCTTTCTTGAATACCATTACCACAGGTGCAGAGTAAGAACTTTGGCTAGGTCTAATAATTCCAGCCTCTAACATTTCTTCAACCATGCACTCAATTTCAATCTTTTGGGTGTAAGGTTATCTGTATGGCCTGATGTTAGGAGGAGCACTCCCAGAAATTAGGTGAATTTCCTGATCATGATTTCGAGTGGGTGGAAGACCTTTGGGAATATCTTCAAATACTTTGGAATTATTATCAATGATCCCTTGGAGATCTTGAGGAATAGATGGCTTAGATGCTTGAACATCTAGTGAGCATAGTTGTGCAATAACACCTTGATGCCCCTTTTTCAATAATTTTGTCATGCCATTAAAGCTTATCACCTTATCAGGTTTCCCTGTGATACCTCTTAACTCAATTGTTTTTCCTTCCAATGAAAATTTCATGAAAAGTTCTTGAAAATTAAAATCCATTGTTCCTAATGATTGTAACCATTAGATTCCTAGTAAAACATCCGCACCACCCATGGGTATAGAAATCATTGGACTATTCAGTACATATTCCCCCATAGTAAGATTGATCTTATTTCATTTTCCTGAGCAATTGATAGTTCCTCCATCTGCAATCATTACTTGAAACTCTTGCACTGGATATACAAATAAATTGAGAGCTTTGGCTAATTTATAGTGAATGAAATTATCAGTATTGCCAAAATCAATTAGGACTATTACTTTTTTATTTTTGATGTAGCCTTCGATCTTGAGGGTTTGAGGAGTGCGAATTCCAGCCAATGCATTACACGATATTGTGGGAGTCAACTCTTCATACGAAATTGCTTGTACGTTTTCATATTGAGATGGTTCTTGTTCTTGTTCTTCTTCCTCTTAACAATCCATGTAGAATAATTTCTTCTCACCACACTTATGTCTCTTACTGTACTTGCTGTCACAATTAAAGCATAAACCTTTTTCTTTTCTTTCCTCCAATTGTTGAGGTGTTAACCTTGTAGGTTGAGGTGTTTTAGAAGAAGGAGCATTGTTCTCTCTATAGATGTTAGGATTGGTCCTTCTAG
>ML779250.1:280262-335142 GCA_009831015.1 Picea engelmannii | reverse complement strand
GTCCTTCTAGTAGCCATAGCCATATTTTTACTTTCAACATTTCTTGCCACCTTAAATGCATTCTCCAATGATTTGGGTTCCCAAAGGTGAACCTCATGTTGAATTTTATCCTTTAAAGTTCCTATGAATACATCAATTAAGTGCCCATCTGGAATATCGGTTACCTTTATATTCAATCTTTGGAAGTTCTCAATGTGCTTGGTAGTTGAACCATTTTGCTTGAGATTTATCAATTGGCTAAAGAAGGTATTGCTCCTTGTATCCTCATAGTGTGCTATCATTTCTTTCATGAAAATTGTCCAAGTGACGAGTGATTTGTGAGAAGAAATCCATCGATACCATACAAATTGATTAGGTTCTAAATATAAAGAAGCAATTCGTACCTTTTGTGTATGTGGCACATTATGTAGATCAAAGAATTTCTCCATCTGAAGTATCCAAGTGATTGGGTCCTTGCCATCAAACTTCCTCATATCGATCTTAGGAACGTGGTTGGTATTCAACCCAAAGTTGGAGTTTCTCCATTCTGGATTCACCTTCCTTGTTTCCTCATCATGAATTTCATGGGATGCATTTTCAATTTCAGGTGTCTTCTCTGTTACGAAAATTTTCAATACTTTCATGATCTCCTCTTTTAAACCATCCATATTAGTATTTATTGCCTCCAACTTAGCTTCCATCTCTTGTAGTTCATATTTTGTTACTATATTCTTTTGTAAATCATTTATGTCCCTATGCATTTCTTCACCTTCATCAATAGTCCAAGTAGGATTGTCTGGAGGCTTATTTGGTGTAGAAGTTCCCTTTTTGGGTGGCATGTTGGCCAAGTATCACTTTTGAACCTTGATTTTGGGGTGGTTCTACTAGACAATCTTTCTTCTGTTGTATCTCCCAAGTTTCGGCCCTTCTAGGTATGAAATTTTCTTTTATGTAGTTGTCTGATATTTCTTCTCTACAATTCCACAGGTCTGATCAAAATTGGATGTGCCAAGTGGAATTTATGGTAACTTCCCCACAACTTGCTGCTTTTTGGCCTTTTGAGGATATATCACTTGTATAGTGTGCCCCACACAAAATAATTGATATACAATTATGAAACTTGTACCAGAAATACTAAATATTGTTCACTATCCAATGAAACCAGTCTCACTCAATTTGGATACTCTAGGAAGAAGTTATGATTGATTTACCTGGAACACCTTCTTGCGATTAGTCAATAGGACTAGTCAGATACCCTATCTTCCACAGGGTGTATATACAAATTTAAGATGACCTGGAAGAAGAAACTTTTATCATAGATACCTTACTAATTTATGTGAATATCCTATGGAGTTCAAGGTCTGAGACATTAAAAAAAAAAAATTATAGCGAAAATTCCACAATGACTCAGTTCAGGATGATTCTAGAAGCCTATCTTTCACAGGCTGTATATTAGAAAGTATAATGCCTCAAGAGATGAAATTTTAACCCAATGTACCTTGATCCATCTACTAAATATCCTCCAAGCCGTTTCTTCTTAAACATTGTAGAAAACAATTTACAGTGAAAATTCCAAGGTGTCTCAGATGTAGCAGCAAAACCCCAAGACCTTGAGCTCTGATACCATATGTTAAGAACCAAATATCAATATAGAATAGAAAAACCTCAGACTAAGTACCCAACGCCTTGAAAAAGAGGTAATTTTAGATAATAAGCCTCTTCAAGGGGGAAACCTCCTTTTACCCCACATAAATGTTCAAGTACAAGATTACTCAAAATGAAAATGTCTCCTTGGTATATATATAGGAGACTAGGAGGTATAATTACAACTAATGGAATAAAGCCGACATAAATAAAATAACATTATTAATGTAATATGCCCCAATTAAGGGTTAATGAGCCAATATTAGGGCTTAATAGGTTTCTAATCACCATTCAAAATGCCTGACTAATGAGGTAGATTACAATGATGGAAATCTGATCTGAATCAAATGCAGATCCCTCCTACCGTTGGCCTCTAAAGGAAACCTCATATATTTCTTGTGAAAAGGCACAAATTGTCTCTACCATCTTGACAACATTAATTGCCTTAATTACATTTTAAACTTTCGAAGGAAAAATGAGAGGGCGGTGCCTCTCCCTTCCTTGAATGCGCGCCTGATAAAAAATTGGATCTTGGGACCAAAATGGGTCCAAGAAGGCGTAAAAAGAAAAGTGCTCAGAATGAATTCAAAATGGACATGTGCATAGGCCTCATCGATATGAACCCAACGCAGCTTGAACAGGATCAAACAAACGTCGTATGATCTAGATATAGTGATCTGTTCATTTGGCCAGACATGGAAAAAAATTGATGATTGTATAGTCCATATAGTGCCACGTGGTAGCAGATTGTACAGACCCTATGACCGTACAAATGACGTGGAAGGGTATAGTTGGCACTGACCATACAATGATGTGGCAGGGTACATTGGGCACTAACTGTACAGTGACATGGACAGGTTACTAACTCAGCAGGTACAAGTGGACCAATCCAAGAGTGACACATGTCACCACTTCAAGGGTGACACATGGCACACCCATACGGCTTACGTGGCAGGTATAGTGGCAGGTGACTAGGTTGAAAAATAGGAAGACAGTTGGACCAATAGGCTATTGATGCATGGCATTAGAATGGGCGAATGGGAATGTGCCACGTGGCCTAGACATGGGCTGCCATGTGGCACCCATTCATTGGTTAATGTCATTGAAATTTTTTTGAACTCTATGAGTTTTGAACCCGCAACCTCTAAGCAGGGGGGAAGAACTTTGGCAGGGTCAGGCTAGCCTGCCCGCCCATGGTGTCACTTGTTAAACCATGACAAAAATATTATATTTAAGTTTCATTGCAATATAATTCAGATGGAGGTAGGGGTTGGGGCTTAGCCCTAGCCCCAATGCAACACTTCATACGACCTTACCAATAGAACCACAAGTCTATACTTAATCTGTTGGCATGAAATGTAATGTTCCTAGCCCCTTGTTTTAGGCTACCCCATTTTCCACTCCACATGACTCGAGTGTATAACATTTGATGCAGGGATATCCCCGGTCTGTTCGGCTAGCCCGTCGAGCAAGGGCATAACCATATGATGAGATCCAGGGGTCTAACCACAGTTATCGCATGGAGGTCTTTAGCCATAGCCATATGGCTGATATGTAATGTAACTAGGTGCCAAATAGTTGGAGGGGTGCAACACGCCCAACATTAGCACTAGGCCACATGGAGGGTGCCATGTGACTAGGATCCCTCTTTAAAGGGGATTCGCCCTGAATATTTTCATTTTTGTGGGTTTTAAACATTATAATAGAGATTTAATTGGATTTTCTAAGCAAGTTTGAAGATTTCAGTCATTTTTGGGGGATATTGGGCCATTTTTGAGGCCATATCTTGGGGATAAGTTAGGAGGTTGTTACCAAATTCAGATATATATAAACCAAGGGTTCTTGAATCAAAGAGGGTAGGTTTAGAACATATTTATGTTGAATATTTTCCAAGCCAAAGGGATTTTTATGCAGGGAAGCCATTGAAGAGAGCACCTTTGCGGGCCATTTTTGGAAGCTCCGTTCATCCGATTTCAGTGCCGTCAGTTTTTTTGGGTTCCAAAGATCTGGTAGAACAAGACCATATCAGTTTGTAATCCTTTTAGCAATTCTGTGATTTACTTTTAAATATTTTAAAATAAATAATAAAGCCTCACCCACTGAGACAAAGGCCCAGAGATGTAGGCAAGATTGTCGAACTCCGCTATCACATTGGTGTTAATGGTTTGTTGTTCTTCATGTTTATTTATAGATATGTACATGTTTATATGGATGCTATGTTTCTTCTCTAACTCTTCCTCTTTAATTCAATTCCTAAATGGTAATTTAACTCATGCAAATTAACTCAACCATTGTCATTTAAAATATCTTTTTGGATCAAGTGGTATCAGAGCTAGTTGACGGTTGGATTTTCAGTTTTCATGATTACCAGGGAAATGTTTATTTGTGGGGAAGGTGATATTGTTGAAGAGAATCCATTGATTGTATTGAGAAAGAAAACTTCTCAAAATGAGAAGATGGCATCGCAAAAGGTACTTTCTTCGGATGAGAAAGAGTTTCGAGAAACTTTCTTCGCCACGTCGGAGATGATGAAGGTTTTGTAATGGAAGAGAACGAATATAGGTGAATATTAAAAGATCAAAAGTGAAGAAGGAGAGGATCCTCCTCAAATTCCTCCTTCACCTCCTTCGTCACCTCCTTCTTCTCCTTCTTCTTCAAATTCAATCTCTAAAATCACCGCAAGAAAACATTTCCATAAACATAAACATGATATGCCTTTACTAAAACTTGATGTGAAATTCAAATTACCTATGTATGATGGTGAAGTCAATGCAGAGAGACTTGACAATTGTATCAGACAGATGGAGGATTATTAGTGTGTGCAACAAATCAAATATGAGGCCACTGAAATCAAGTTGGCATTGCTTCGTCTTGCAAGCACAACACTCATCTAGTGGCAAAGCAAGTTGAAAAATGGCACACAAAAAGTGGGTAATGTATTTCAATCATGGTAGGTTTTTATTTCTACACTTAGAAAGAAATTATATCCTTTGGGTTATAAAGAGAAATATTTAATTGAATGGCAATCTCTTAAACTAAGAAAAGGACAAACAATGCAAGAATACATAGATGGATTTTGTAAAATGGAATTGATGTTAGATATTCCTTTGCATACCCAAGAAAATCTTATGAAGTATATAGGAGGTTTACTTGCACATATTTGTAACATTCTATTCATGTTTGGACCTATTAATCTGGATGAGTTTTTTGTTCAAGCGACATACATTGAATCAGAGAAAACAAGAGTTGGTGTATCAGGGGAATCAGCTTCAAGGAAAGAGGACAAAAGGAAATGGAATGGAAAGAAGGAAAATTCACTGGAAAGAAAGGAAGAGAAGCCCTCTTGCAAGCATTGCAAGAAAGAGGGGCATGATGAGGACCATTGTTGGAAATTGCATCCCAATAAGAGACCGAAGTGGTTCAAAGAAAATAAAGGGAGGCAAAAAGTTGCAGTAGCAATACGACCCATAGACTTGGGATCAGATTCAGTTGATGAATCAAAAGTCTCAATGGTTGGTTTGACAGGTAAACTTGGTGATGGATATGATTCTAGGAGTAAATTGTTTCACTTAAGGGTCATTATGAGGCATACTAAGGTCAACACATTGATATATAGTGGATCTCAATCTAACTTGATTTCAGAGGAATTGGTTAAATAGTTGGGATTAAACACTCAGATGCATCATAAGCCTTACACACTTAAATGGATAAGAAACAATCATCAATTTCACATAACAAAGAAATGCACATTAAAATTTTCAATTTCAGCTAAGTTTGTGGATGGGGTAACATTTGATGTGGTGACACTCAATGAATGTGGAATGGTCTTAGGTAGTCCTTACTTGTATGATCGTAAAGCAATATTCTACATGGAAAAGAATTGATATCATTTAACCAAAGCATGTCAAGGATATGTGGTACATTCTATACATTTAAAGGCAAGTAAATCTCTTCAAACTATGGAACAATAAAAAAAGGTGGCTCATGCAAGCAACATACCTACAATTATTTCAAATCAAGTAATTTATATTAAGCAATAACATGAGATGATTCTAGAATGGAAGATCAATCACACTTTGCTTCAATATAAGCTAATGTCCTGCAAGTATTACAAACATATTACCTCATTTGCAGCCATATTTTTTATGTTATAATTAGTAATGTTGTCAACATGGATGATAGTGGATTCAGTAAGATGTGACAGAGTACAAGTGGCTAACAATATGTTTTCATTTATCATGATTGTTTTACAGTTGATATTGATGAGATAGGTGCACGGGACAAATTTTAAAGACAGAGAATAAGTCGGGTGGCCTATCCCGAACTTGTTGACTGGTCAGTAACCTTTTGGTGAACAAAATCTCTTTAGTGGGGAGGTGTGATCCATAATTGGATCTCAGGACCAAAATGGGCCTAGGAAGGCCTAAATAAAAAGTTCTCAAAATTGCTTCAAAACAGACATGTGCGTAGGCCTCGTTGATATGAACCCAACACCACTTGAACGAGCTCAAAAGGAAATTGTATGCTCCAGATATCACAATATTTTCATTTCGCCAAACAGGAAAAAAAAATGATGACTGTACAATATGTACAGTCCCACGTGGTAGATGACTATACAGGTCGTACAACCGTACATATGACGTGGTAGGGTACATTTGGTACTGACCGTACAATGATGTGGACAGGTTGCTGACTAGGAAGGTACAGGTGGACCAATATGGTAGTGACATGTGTCACCACTCTAGGGGTGACATGTGTCACGCTCGTACGACTTACGTGGAAAGTATAGTGGTAGGTGATTGGGATGAAAACTAGGCAAAAAGATGGACCAATGGGTGATTAACGCATGGCATCATATTGGGCGAATGGGAAGGTGCCATGTGGCCCAGACATGGGCTTGCACATGGCACCCATTCATTCGTTAATGTCATTGCAAAAGTTTTAGACTCTACAAGTTTTGAACCTGCGACATCTGGGCACAGGGGAAGAACTTTGGCAGGGCTAGGCTAACCAGCCCGCCCATGGTATCACTTGTTAAACCATGACACAAAGATTATATTTAATTTTCATTGCAATATAATTCAGACTGAGGTAGTGGCTTGAGCTTAGCCCTAGCCCCAATGCAACACTGCATACAACCTTACCAATAAAACCATAGTTTTATACTTAATTTTTTGGCGCGAAATGCAATGTGCCTAGCCCTCGGTTTCGGGCTACCCCATTTTCCACTCCACATGACTCGAGTGTATAACGTATGGCGCAGGGTTAGCCCTAGTCAGTTAGGCTAGCTTGTCGACCAGGAGTGTAACCATAGGCTAAGATCCAAGGGTGTAACCATTGTGAGAGCGTGGAGGTCTTTAGCCACAACCATATGGTCAGTATGTAATGTAACCAGGTGCCAAAAAGTCAGAGGGGGCTAGCGCACCCAACATTAGCACTAGGCCACATGGAGCGTGCCATGAGACCATGATCCCTCTTTAAAGGGTCTGAGCCCTAAATACTTTCATTTTTGTGGTTTTTAAACATTATAATAGAGATTTAGTTGGACTTTCTTAGCAATTTTGGAGATTTTGGTCTTTTTTGGGGGAAATTGGGCCCTTTTTGAGGTGAGATCTTGGGGAGAAGTTGGGAGGTTGTTACCAACTTAAGATATATATAAACCAAGGGTTCTTGAAGCCAATACTGGAGGTTCAAAATAGAGTTATGCTGAAGATTTGACAAGACAAAGCCATTTTTATGCAAGGAACTCATTGAGGAGAGCACCAAATCAGTTTTTAATCCTTTTGGAACTTCTATGATGTAATTTTAAAGTTTTGAATAGAAATAAGAAAGCATCACCTACTAAGAAAAAGTCCCGAAGACGTAGGTGATATTTCCGAACTCTGTTATCACATTGGTGTTTATGGTTTGTTGTTCTTCATGTTTATTTCTAGATATATACATATTTATATGGATTCTATGTGTCTTCTATAATTATTCCTCTTTCATTCAATTCCTAAATGATAATTTAACTCATGCAAATTAACTCAACCATTGTCATTTAAAAGATCTTTTAGGATCAACACCAATCGTGCTAATAATCTGACGCATGCAGAGGTGGAGCAATGCTCCTCAATCATAATCCACAGCTACAAAAATTCATGAGCTTCCCAGCTCTGTTGAAATCTTCTTGGATCCCAAATTTTCTCCTGGACTTGTCCTCCTGCTCCTCTACTTTAATGTTGTTGTTGCATCTGCTGGATCTCCCCTACTACTCGTGCAGGTTTTCCCCTGTCCAGCTTCTCCTTGCTGACATATTCTTCCTCTGACTTCAAAATCATTTTCCTTACCTCTTGTATCACTTATTCTAGTTGTTTCGTCGTTTGGATCTCCTTTTGCATTCTACTCGACTGGAATTAATCATGTTGCTCTGAGGGTAGATCATCTTGATCTCCCATGATTATTTCATCACCTGTGACGTTGAATGGCCACTTTGCTGCAAACTCCAATTCCAAAGGTTCCTTAATGAATTGTTGTTCACTTACCTCCTCTGAGAGACTACTTCCTGTCAACTCTTCTTACGTTGGTTTGAATCCATCCTCCTCTAGCTGCAGCTCGTGTTGGCATGTCTCCTCTGGCATGGCTATCTTATGGAAGCCACCTTCTGGTTACAGATTGTCCAAAAAATCTTTCAGCACCTTCAAATCCATCTCCCACTAAGTGAGTGACTCAACTGGGTGCTTCTCTTCCGCTGGGGCAGAATTTAGAACCTGATCCTTCTCCTCCATGACAATCTTAGCTTGCTTTCCTTTAGCTTCTACCTATGCAACAAATATGTTAGCCTCTCCTTGGATACTTGGTAGGAATATGTGGATTCCCCCAATGATCATGGAACTCCTCTGACCTCTCTCCTCTGTGAAAAATGTTTTCAACTTCTCATCATCCTCATTCACGCGACTTACATCTCCACATGAATATTCATATGGATGAGGCCTTTCTTCCACCTCCTCTTCATCTGCCAACACCCCCTACTGACATAAACCCTTAATTGAGCTCATCTATTCTCCCTTTCCCACTTGTAAAATCAATATGTATCCTATGCCCTCCTGAAATTTTATGAGATCAACTGATTCCTTCTCATTGTCCACCTGGAAATATACTATACCTCTTCCAGATCTCTTTCCCTCGCCATTGAGGTTTTTGGTATATCTCAACCATATTTTTAACACTTGTTGTTGTCTTCTATAAAATAACTCTTGAACATGCCACTTAGTTATCCTTTTCAAATGCCCACTCGTATCTCCAACGTACCTTTTCTTCTTGTTTCATTTTCAACGCTAGATTTTCCATCTCTTCTCAGATTTCACTGAGCTCCTTGTCCATTTCTACTTTCCTTGTCTACGAGAAATATTCTCTTCTACCATGCTTATGGGCTTTAGTAACCATATTGCTTCACCGGTATCCTACCTGGTTGTCTACCATATATTGTGCACCTTGCAATAGTTTCCACAGAGCATTGCACTCTATCCCTCTTCACCTAAAACAACTTCAGGCTCTGATACCACCTGACGCAGACCCCCCCCTTGTCTCCCGAGGTTGCTCAACCTCTCGGTCTTTAATCGTTCAAATCAAGGAGTCAAATAGACTCTTCGGGCCTCTGCTAGACAAAAAGTAATTTACATAGGTCTCCTTTGCAGGTTCTGCGACACTCGTGAGCTCCTGTTAAGCCCTGATCCCTATTTGGGGATTCAAATATCAGGCATTAGATATCTAGGCTAGAATCCACCCTTATTTCATGTGCCCTCAAGCTATTACCTAGGCATAAACCTCCCTAAGCACTTTGGGCTTCGACGCTTCAGGAAATTTCGATACACTTCTCCACAAGACCTCTGACATACTAAGTCTTCGGACTAGTAGATCTTTTTCCAAGTGTCCTCCTTCATGGACGACCATGACGACCTCGCGACTTCGGGCTTCACGATTCCTTGCAACTCCACTTTAAATTTCCTTTGAAGACCTTATTCTCTAAAGTACAAGATCTGGTGCCACCTGTCCTTAACAACGAACAACCCATATATTCTTCAGCTCCCAACTCTTCCCACAACAACCAACTACTATGTTCCCGAACTCTGAATCGACAAACTCTATTGGCGTGAGGATCAATGATCCCATTTATTCCTTTAGATCGATGACTGTGATCTATTCAGACTCTGAAATTTGGGAGTCTCTCGCTTGTCCTCCTCTAATATCTCCTGGAATGCTACTCCTCCAAAATGTGTGGATATCCTCCACGTGTCCCATTCGCCACCTATCTCCTCCCGACAATGGACAATTTCACTATTTTCGGAACTTCGATGAGTCCTTCCTCCTTGCTGACACTTAGTACCTTTTATTCCCGAGACATAGATTGTTCTCGACTCTTTTCTGCACTCCTTGCAAGAATTCTGCACGCAACAACATTGTTTCCCCTGAGCCTATTCTCGTATCAACATTTGAAGGTTCTTGGATCTACTATATCCTTCTATGAAATTTTTGGTGTCCTCCTGGAAACTTAACTCTCTTTCTCTTGATCTTCCAAACTGAACTTAATTTATCCTTGGCGCACTCCTCATGCTCGTTTCATCCTTCTGAAAAATTCCCCATGATCTGTTCCATATCTATTAAGGAATCTCCTTTCCTTTCCCAATGCACACCTGCAAATCCTTCCTTCCTCAGAGTGTTAAGCAACTTTGGGGTTCTCAATGTTTCCAACAATCCATAATGTGTTGGTCCTATGGATGTTTTCACTTCCTTGATGCCCTCCTGGCAGAGTCTTATGAAGTATTCAGTAATTCTGCGATATGATTTCTCCAGCAATGACTTTATTTGCAAGGTATTCAACAAACTTGAAACTCTACTCCGAGTCTATGAATTATTCTGGTGTGCCCTCTAGCCACATTCTTCTCTGACTCAAAAGAGTTTAGACATGCTCTCTTTTCATTGTCTCACAGAGTTTCAACTCTCTGTCGCACAGTCCTTGCACTTAGCCTAAAGAACCAAAACTAATTCAACACAATAAGAGATAAAATATTATAACTCTATCCCTACAGACGATTTCTAACACACATCTACAGTAAAAGCACATATGAACGACATTCAAAACTAAACATCCATTGCGCAAAAAATGACAAACAGGAAAATTTGTTCCTTTCTATTAATCGTGGAATGTCCATTACAATATGTGAGTCTGTAATATGATTGAGTATCAGTTCTCAACTCTCCTCTTGGCTAGAATGATCTTTCATCCAACTCCAACAACCTCTCAACCTACCTCTACTAGGAAATAATACACATAATTATACAAGAGGGATTCGATGAGCTTCCCTCCAATCTAATCTAGTGGTGTCTAATCACCATTCAAAATGCTTGACTAACAGGGCAAATTACAATGATGGAAATCTGATCTGAATTGGATGCAGATCCCTCCTACCGTCAACCACTTAAGGAGACCTCATCTATTGCTTATGCAAAGGCACAAATTGGCTCTACCAGCCTGACAACATTAATTTCCTTAATTACATTTTAAAATTTTGAAGGAGAAATGAGAGGGCGACGCCTCTCCCTTCCTTGAATTCACGCCAATCGTGCTAATCAGTTGGCGTGTGCTAAGGTGGAGTGATGCTCCTGCATCACTATATTTTTTGAGTGGTATTGCTCAGTAGTAGAGATGGGGATATTACAAAGTAATATCATATCATTTTATTAGTGCTGGTAACAAGGGACATTATAGAGTGAGAGATAGACGTAAAGAGAGAGGGGGGAGAGTGGGGGAGAGATATAGGAAAATAGGGAGAGAGAGAGAGAGAGAGAGAGAGAGAGAGAGAGGTAGAACAAGAGACATAAGGCAAGTGAAAAATTGAGAAACTCAGAGAGAGAGGGGAATATAGAGAGAGGGGTGGAGTGAGATATGGGGGGGGAGAGAGTGGTGATTGAGAGAGAGATAGATTTTGGGAGGGAGAGTTAGACTGGGAAAGAGAAAGAGAGAGGGAGGGGAACACAAAGTGATGGGGATAGAGGCTTGTGTGCAAAAGTGAGAGAGAGAAAGAGAGGGGGAGAGAGGGGTGAGAGTGAGAGAAGGAGAGAGAGGTGGAGAGAGAGAAATTTGGAGATGAGATGGAGGGAGAGAGATGGATGGGTAGAGAAGGGGGGGAGGGGGTGAGACAAAGACAAATAAGAGAGAGAAGGGTGGGATAGTAGGGGAAATGGAGAGGGAGAGAGGGGAAAAGTTGGGAAAGAGAGGAAGGGGGAGAGACTGAGAAAGAAAGAGTGAGTGAGAGAGATAAGGATGGGGGGGGAAGCGAGAGTTAGAGAGGGATATGGAGAGAGGGGGAAAGAGAGGGGAAGAGAGAGATAGAGGGAAGGTATAATACCCCTCAAATAGTAATTAGCATGTTGAATATTCCTTAAGTGGAAAAATTCAAATGTAGAATTAGTGAGTAAATTTGATTGTTGTTTATTTAATTATTGTGCAAGACATTGACTTTCCAAGTGTCCTTAGTTACAGGATGGATGTCAGAGACAAAATTTGTATTTAATTTATTTAAGGGGACAAAAGGAACAACCAATTTAAAATATATGATCATAAATCCATGAGTGGGGAAAAATTTGTAGCTAACCCTCGGGAAAAAAGGAAAAGTGTAAAAAGTAAATTTTGATGATTGACACACCCTGAAAATTAGGTATTTCCAAATCTCCAAACATTCCCAAGGAGGGACAAGATCTTGGAAAGACTAGGATCTGGGAAAATTTAACATATATACACATGTGTGAGGACGCAGGATGTTGCTTACCATGTGGGGAATGAGTTCATTGGTAACCATTTATGTGGATGAATAATATGACAACAAAAGAGTTGTTGTGGGAGCATTGAGGTGTTAGGAAACTACTAAAGATACAAATATTGTTGGAACATGAGGCTTGTTTTCTCCCTTATGAATTCATGACCAAGCTTACAGGTGACTRGATCAAGTGATTTGGATGATCCATTCTAAGGYTGGGTGGAACTTGGTTGTGCCTTTTGTGTTCCACGTTTMTTTTTATTTAAATTGTTTAACTAAATTTCCATGTTATTGTTAGTGGTAATATAATTGTAGAGATAGATAAAATTTGGATGCAAATGTTCAATTTCAGGATAGATCATATTGAATCCTATGTATATTAATRTCTMGTGCTTGAACCAAATAACTTGAACAAATAACTTGAACATAAACTAGATCTAGATTTCTGAAATAATTATATTTCCTATGGTTTATATTATATTCCACATAACAATTTATATACATAAAGTATTTCAATATTGTTGAATTTATTAATGTTTGTAGAATAAATATAGAAAGAAGAATTAAATCGGAGTTCCCAAATATGCATACATTTGATGACGAAAATCTTACACATATTTTTAATAAGTAGGTGTCTAGTTAAAAATAGAAAGTTATACATTCATGCAAATTTATTTGCAAACTTATTGTAATATAGTAAATGTTAATAAACAATGTTCTTATGAAATCTTCTTTGAACTATCCCTCTTGAAAGCTTAGATTAGGAACCTGAGTACATTTCCTTGTCCTCTCTGCTCGATATCGAATTCCTTGCAAAGATGAAACACGGGAGGGATGAAATTCAAAAAAAACTAGTATTTTTTTTTTAAATATTGTATGAAAAAGAGTTATACACATAATTATTTTGGTAGTAAAGTATCAAATAATCGACTTGTTAAAATCATCTGAGTCACTTCATAAAGATATCTCATTTCCATGTGGACCGGGGAGAGCGGTGAATGAAGCCTTATGGGTTCTTCACACAACAAAGACGACCCATCATCAGATAACATAACCATAAATAATCATTCATCAACTATAAACCACGAAACAAAGTGACGCGATCGTCACAAGTACATTACAAAGTAAATATAATTTACACAGAAAGTAAAATGTGAATTACACCAAGTAAAGGAATTTATGAAAATGTTTATTGAGTTATATTTATACATATGGAAATTAATAAGAGTCAATCGAGACTCTGTAACTATTTTCAATAGAAATAACTTAGAGCTAATTAGACTCTTTAATAATTATCCAAATAACTAACTCAGAATCATTAAGAGAAAATCGAGACTCGTGTTAGAGTTCATGACTATGTTACTCATGCAAAGAAACCAAGGGGAGAAATATCCTACTCGATCGAAATGAGAATCTGATTAAGAGACTCAAATTATAATTATAATGAATAATAATGACAATAAATCATGTACCGAGAATTTTGTAAGAGAAATACTAATATATGTTATATATGAAGAAGCGATGCAAATACATAGAATTGAAATGGAAGACTATCAATTAACTATGATTTTAAATTATAAGAAATCAAATATGATACAGACTTAATTTGCAACCAGTACATAATAGAAAGGGAGGTATAAATTCCCACAGAGTTCAAATTAGTCAAGGATTATTTCATGATGGGAAAAGGAAAATTCAAACCGTCGAGTCTGGTGTCTGTTATATCAATAGGGACAATATAACAAGTAATAAGCATACCCCATCCAAGTTTAACCAATAAAATATTTAAGGATTATTCATCTAGAAAATAATTTGTAAAGCCTCCATTACTATGCGAGATATAGAGACAGTACTAAGCCAAATAAAATGTGTGGTTCACCCAGACAATTACTCGACAATACATGTTATGAGGAAAATCTATTTATGGCTAAGGTAAACCAAAAAAGATGGAAATGACTACATAAATCAACTCTATCCCAAAAACATGTGATATAAACCAATATGCAAGCGAGAGAATAACGAGGCCTACCTCGTCTAGATGTTCGATGAAGTCCACCATTGAGCACTTTGACCCAAAGCTATATACCTTCAACTAGTTCTCAACAACCAAGAAAATAAATTATATGGTGATAATACAAAAGGTTAGCACATTAGATAACATTATCCATTAATATACATAACAAATACACCCATGGATAATAACTCAAATATTTTCAAGATATCAATTGGACGAGAAAGGATTATTTCTATTAATAAATGATCAATAGAAGTGAAAATATTACAGACTTCCATTTCGACATAGTTGGGAACTGAGAAACTAAGTTCCTTCCAGCTGGGGCTCCACCTAAGGCAAACTCACAATAGAGAAGCAATGAGTTTCTCAATCAATAAGGGAATATCTTGGGGTCTGAATAGTGTGTTTAAACTTAAATGACAAAGGGATGCAGACTCAGTATGAAGTAAATAATTTCTCTATAGTAACTTTGCTCTCAAAGTTGAACTCTTTCTCCTCTCTTCCATAGCTCAGAATTGGTCCATTTATAGCCTTCAAAATGGAATTGAAGGGTCGATTCAGAACGTTTCCAATATATGGAAGGCCAAGGATCATAGATCTCCTGTCGCAACATGGAAACCTAACATTAATTTTCATTTTTTGAAACAAATCCCGATGTACGTTGGTTGTAGTGGTGCATCCTATGTATACACATGTTGTATAGTAGGAAACATGCATACATGTGGAAAAATATGTATTTATAGATCTGTATTTTACAAACAAGGATGATAAGTCTACATAGAGAAATAGAAAAAGACCTTATGTGAAAGATTGCATAGGGTGAGCAAAATCTTGCTCTAACAATACAAAATCAACATTTCAAACCACAATATTATATTGTTTAATATTTGTCAAATGTGCGAGTGAAGGGAATCTACCCAAGGTAAAACCCAGAAAACAATTTATGAATAAATATAAATATTGGAACTTATGAAATGTTCAGACTTGACAGAGGCCTTTGGTTACTAACAATCCGAGCAACAGAGTACATAGAGGAGTTTACTTGAGAATTTACATAGTACTATAACTATATCTAAAATAACCCACTCGCAAGCAACAACGAGGCATTATACAATACCGGGAGACAAAATCGATTATTCTTCTTTAAGAAATGAAATTTCTAGGAAATCTGAGACAAGGTGGTATGTAGAGCCTGAACACATTAACCATCTCTTGAGGATATCAACGTAATATACAACATTTTTACCTTTTGGTGAAGATAAGCCATTGACCAACGACCTATTTTAGTGAAGAACTCACGAAAAAGATCTATGTACCCTTGAATTCGCATGAACTCTTTACTAACACTCGAACTTAGAAGGGAAAGACCTCCTAAATCTACTAGTGAGAAAATTAGTTACATAATCGATGAGGTAGAAAAGAAAATCAATGCAGGTCCGCTCTCGAGAACATAGGATAAACTGGACATTTCAGAAACCTCCACAAAATGAATGAATCAGACCGAGGTATTCCACCAAAACCAAGGCTATTGTTGCAATAGTTCTAAGTTTTGTGCAAGTGTGCCAGGACATGTGATGAAGGAGTAAGTTACGAAGTTTAAAACATGTAATGTTTAAAAGTAATGTAAATTCTCTATAAAAAATAATGTTTATATATGTGTGTGTGTTAGTCATATTGTTTATAAGGAATGGAGAATTCTCCTAGAAAGGATGATGTTTAGATTGATATGTATATGTTAGCCATAATGTTTATAAGGAATGGGAATTCTCTATAAAGGATAATGTTTAGGTTTATATTTATATGTTACATAATGTTTATAAGGAATGGAAAATTCTTCTATAAAGGATGATGTTTAGATTGATATGTATATGTTAACCATAATGTTTATATGGAATTGAAATTCTCTATAAAGGATGATGCTTATACTCATATAGTTTTTATGTTAGCTATAAGTTCTAATAGATAATGTTGGTTATAAGTTGTATAATGAATCTCAAGATATGGGATAAGAAATAAATAAATGATAATGGGACTTTTGATAATTAAACGAAATGCCTAGTAGTTAATTGTAATACTAAGAAATTTTCTTATCGATTTTCCTCTACCTATAGTATGGAACTTCATAATTATTAAGCCAAAAAAAAATTATATGAAGTTTGAGTATGTTACATATGATATCAGAGCACATGTTGACAACAATAGACCTTATGGGCATTAACATAATTCTAAAATAGAATTATGTTTTTTAATTACTAACAAAGAAGCATATTTTATTGTCAAAGTGATAGGGTATTCTCGAACATTTACTAATATGTCGACCTAGAACGAAGAAGAAATTAAAACAGAAGGAAATTTCAACCAAGAAAACCCTGAACAAAAAAGTGAGAGAATTTTATCTTTACAAGTGTTGGAAACTATGAGAAGCCTCATAGTGGAAATTAAGACTTTTAAGGATGATAATAAAAATATTAATAAAAGGAAGAAAAACAAGAGTTGAATGAAATATTTTGTGAAATATGGATGAGAAGAGTCAATGAAATAAAACAGAGGTAAACAAGGAGACTAACAAATACTCATCTAAAAAATCAAGCAGAGAGTCTAAGTCAGACGATAGATCTTCAAAAAATACTCAACCAAGAGAAGAATCACAAACACCCTCTACTAAGAAAATGAAACAAGTAGATCACTTGGAAGGTGAATTCAAAAAGATACAACCCTCCACATTTGATGGAGAGTAAAAAACAGGTGAAGACGCTAAATATTTGTTATTAGACATAAAAAACTACTTTCATATTTATAACTATTCTAGTAATATGAAGGTAAGGATGGCAATTTATAATCTGAAAGGGAAGGCTAGTGTTTGGTGGAAATATCTAAAACTAGCTAAGGGGTTGAAAGAGAAAAGAATGGAATGGTTAGAATTCAAGAAGTATTTCAAGAAACAATATTTATCATAAATTTATTATCAAAGAAAGATCAAGGAATTTTATGAATTTTGATTAGGAAAAATGTCGATGGACGATCTAATTAATAAATTTTTAGATCTATTATGATTTGTGCCTTATATTAAGGAATATAAAGTAAAAACAAAAAGAGGTTCTTAAGGTGTCTACCACAGTTTTATAAGGACATAATTGAAATTGACAATCCTAAATCTTTGAATGAAGTGTTTAGAAATGAAAGAATGTGTTATAAATAATATAAATAGAGATATGAAACTCCTAAAGCATGGAAGGACAAAAAATAGGATAAATTGAATCAATGTAAGAAAGGGTTTAAACCGGCTCCTTATTAGAATATGACAAAAGGATTCCAAAGAAATGACTATCCATCTAGTACACAACAAACTCAAGGATGGAACAAACAAATTAATTTTTGATTTAAGAAGACAACATACGGTTCTAGAGAACCATTGAAATATTGGGAATGTGGAGAACCATATTTTCAAAGAAACTGTCGTTGCTTAAATTCAACAAATGGGGCTACAATTCACAATCTACAAGAAGCTACCATAATTGGAGATATTGGAAAAAGTACACACAAAATTAATGATTCTTTAGAAGGAAGGAAAGTTGATCATCAATCTACTATAGTAAAAATTGAAGGTAAGATACAAAACCAACAAGTTTCTATCCTAATAGACCCAAGGGAAAGTTTGAGTTACATAACCCCATCATTAGTAGAAATTTGTAAGCTAGAAAAAGTGAAACACCCTAAGTCATGGTTAGAAAAATTAGCCACTGTCACAAAAAGGAAACTATTAAACTATATTTGTAAGTGTAATATAGGAATAAATTATCAAAATACTTTGGTTCACTTAAATGTGTTACCCTTAGGATCATATGAAATTCTTATTGGTATTGATTGGTTGGAATCACATAAATTTCTACTAAACTATTACAAAAAGTCATTTGTTTACCAAGACGAAAATGGTGTAAAAAGAACAATTCAAGGACTAAGAAAATCAGTCTTGGTAAGACAATTATCATCCATGCAGCTTTAAAAATGCATAAGGAAGGGGTGTCAGTTGTATGCAATTCAAGTAATGGATATAAAAAATGAGGATGAAAAATCAAAATTGAAAGACTATGTGGTGTCAATATATTTTAAAGATGTTTTTTCTAATGAAACACTAGAATTACCTCCAAGAAGAGAGATAGAATTTTCTATTGACTTCATACCAGGATATGCTCTTGTGTCAAAAGAACCATATATAATGATCATTCTGGAGTTAACATAACTTAAACTACTGATACATGAATTATTACATAAAGGATACATTAGACCCAATGTATCACCTTAGGGAGCATCGGTTTTATTTGTTAAAAAGAAGGACGAGACATTTCGTTTATGCATTGATTATTGACAACTAAATAAAATGAATATAAAAAATAATTATCCCCTAACAAGAATTAATGATCTATTTGATCAAGTGGGAGGGGAGAAAGTGTTTTCTAAGATTAATCTAAGATCTCGTTATCATCAAATCAGAATTAAGGATAAGGATATTAACAAAACAACTTTTCAAACACGATATTGACACTATGAATTTGTGGTGATTTTGTTTGGACTCAAGAACGCACCAACAATTTTCATGTGTTTAATGAACAACATATTTAGCCAATGTTTAGATAAGTCTGTTTCGATATTTATCGATGATATTCTAATTTATTAAAAACCAGAAGAAGAACATGAAGAAGATCTAAGAATATTACTACAAACATTATGAGCACATCAACTTTAAGCAAAGTTCAACAAGTGCGACTTTTATGAGAAAAAAGCACAATACTTGGGACACATTATTTCCGGGGATGGGATAGCATTAGATCCAGAAAATATAAAGGAAATTGTAGAATGGCCTAGGGGATAACATGTTATTATATAAGGTTCATTGAATTTTTTTCTAAAATCTCTTTTTCTATTACATCCTTACAGAAAAACGGGGTAAAGCTTATTTGGTCACAATAATGTCACAAAAGTTTCAATGAGTTAAATAAATGGTTAAATACTGCACCAATTCTTAAATTCGCACACCCTTATAAATATTTCAATGTATGCATTGATGCTAGCAAAGAAGGTTTAGGAAGAATTTTATCATAAGGATACATGATTGCTTATGAATCAACAAAGTTAAAGGATCATGAACGAAGTTATGTGACACATGAATTGGAGCTATATTCTCTTATTCATGCATTAAAAATATGACGTCATTACTTAATAGGAAGACAAATTTTGATTTTAACAGACAATAGTGGTGTAAAGTACTTGTTGAATCGACAAGGATTAAATGCATGACAGACAAGGTGGCTTGCATTTTTAAGCGAATTGGATTTTTAAATCAAACATATTAAGGGTAAGGAAAACAAAGTTGTGGATGCACTTAGTAGAAGGAAAGGTGGTATTTATGAAATAATTGTGAGCAAATATAACAACATATCCAAGAAAAAATTAGATCTGCAGGAAAAACAAATGAAGAGTACATAAAAATTTAAGAAAAAATGTTGAAAGGTGAAGAGGAAACAAACAAAACAAACTTTGAAATTGGCCAAGAGGAAATTCTGAAGTATAAAAACAAAATCTACATATAAAATTCAGTGGATTTAAATTACAAATCTTTAATGAAATCCATAAAAATCCTTATTCAGGCAATGCTAAATATCAAACAATGATTTCAACACTAAGAAAACAATTTTATTAGCCTAATATGAAAACTGATACAACTGACTACTTGAAAAAGTGTTTAGAATGTCAACACGTAAAAGCAAAACATCAACATCCAACAAGTTTATTGCAGCCTTTCCCTATACCAAAATGGAAATGGGAAGTAATATCAATGGATATTATCACAGGTTTTCCAAAAAATAAAAACAAAACATGACTCATTTATGGCAGTAGTGGATAAGTTAAGTAAACCTCCACATTTTATACCTGTAAAGTCTACTTACAAAGTTGTTCATATTGAAAAAAAAATTATGAAAGAGATTTTTAGATTACATGGAATACCAAAGAAGGCCATTTTTGACAGGAATGTTAAGTTTACTTTGTGTTTTTGGAAGGCATTGTTTGCAGGTATTGAAACCTAGTTGAACTTTAGTACCAGTTACCATCCAAAGATAGATGGACAAAATGAATGTATTAAACAGATTATTGAAGACATGCTCTGAATGTACGTTATGGATAAACTAAAAAATTAGGAAGAGTACTTACCTTTAGTATAATTAACTTACAATAACAATTATCAATCAATCAATCCTTAGCCAAAATGATTCCATTTTAAATCCTTTACGCCAAGAAATCTACAACTTCTATTAGCTGGGATGATCTAGTAGATAGGATCATGGTTGGACCAAATATGCTATAGGAAATGGAATCGATGGTTAAAAAGGCTCAAAAAAATTTAAAGGTGGTGCAGGACCGACAAAAGCGTTACGCGGATCAGAACATAATATATAAAGAATTTAATATTGGATATCATGCTTATCTCTGGGTTTAGGAAAGAAAGAGTTTGTTGAAACATGGAATATGTGCAAAACTAGCATCGAGGTTTTGTGGACCTTTTCAAGTGCTAGATCATATTGACCCAGTAGCATATCAACTCACACTATCACAAAATTTAAAGGTTCATAATTTTTTTCATATTTCATTGTTGAATAAGTATATTCATAACCCTAACCATGTAATTGATTGGAATTTATTACAAGTGGAACTAGAAGGAAAGTTCCAGGTGGAACCTTTGCTCACTCTGGAAGAGAAAGAAACACTATTGCGAAATTGGGTCATCGTTCATGTAAAAGTGCAATGGAAGAACATCATCCCTGAAGAAGCTACTTGGGATTTGGAAGATGTCACGAGGAAGACATATCCAACTTTGTTCCAAGGATGACTAGAAATAATAAACATTAACATCAAGGATGGTGTTAAGTCCAAGGGGGAGAGTATGTAATACCCCTAAAATAAAGTAATTAGCATGTTGAATATTCCTTAAGTGGAAAATTTCGAATGTAGAATTAGTGAGTAAATTGTATTGTTCTTAATTCAATTATTGTGCAAGATAGTCACTTGCAAAGTGTCCTTAGTTACAGGACATATGTAGGAGACAAAATTTTTATTTAATTTAATGAAGGAGAAAGAAGGAAGAACCAATTTAAAAGAGATGATCATGAATCCATGAGTGGGGAACAAGTTGGAGCTAACCCTCGGAAAAAAAGGACAGGTGTAAAAATTCAATTTTGATGATTGACACACCCTGAAAATCAGGGATTTCCAAACTTGCAAAAATTTCCAAGGAGGGAAAATATATTAGAGAGACTGAGACCTGGGAAAAGTTAACATATATATACACGTGTGGGGAGGAAGGAATTTTTTTAGCATGTGGGGAATGAGGTCATTGGTAACCATTTATGTGGATGAATAATATCATAAAAAAAGAGTTGATGTGGGAGCACTGAGGTGTTAGGAAACTGTTGAAGATACAAATATTACTGGAACAGGAAGCTCGTTTTCACCCTTATGATTTCATGATCAGGCTTGGGGGTGACTGGATTAATTGATTTGGTTGATCCATTATAAGGATGGGGGGAACTTGGCTATGCCTTTTGTGTTCCAGGTTTATTTTTATTTAAATTGTTTAACTAAATGTCTATGCTATTGTTAGTGATAATATAATTGTAGAGATAGAACATATTTATATGCAAATGTTCAATTTCAGGACAGATTATATTGAATCATATGTATAATAATGGTTAGTGCTTGAACCAAATAACTTGAACATAAACTAGATCTATATTTCTGAAATAATTATATTTCCTATAGTTTGTATTATATTCTACATAACAATTTATATACATAAAGTATTTCGAGACTCTTGAATTTATTCACAGCTGTAGAATAAATATAAAGAGAAGCATTAATCATAATGACCAAATGTGAATACATTTGATGATGAAAATCTTACATAGATTTAAAAAAAATAGGAGCCTCATTCACAATAAAATATTATACATTCATGCAAATCTATTTGCAAACCTATTGTAATATAGTAATTGTTTTTTTTTTTTTGACGAGAACGTTTAGCGATTTTATATTAAAGGTGGCATAGCCACTAATCGGTTACAAATGGAAGGGTTGCACTGAGTTGTTGCCTACTTAAAGCTGAGATACATTGCTGAGAATGCCAAAATAACATAACCCCCCCAAACTCATTCAGAAACCTGAGACTAAGCTTATTTAAAGCCTTGGCTTCTATACAAAATGCCAAGGTGCTTGAAAACCAGAGGACCCTACAGCTTAAGGTGTTGCAGATCAAGAAGATATCTAATTTTCGGAACCTTCCCCCCAATCCATGTTTAACTTGGACAGTTTACTTTCAAGCTCATTGATTCTGTCCTCAAATTTCTCCTGAGGGATTTTCAGCTCTTGATGAAGCTTGTCTAGTTCCTTAGAGAAGCCGATTTTGACTGTGGATAGATCCTACTCCAATTGTTCCATTCTCCTTCCTGCTTCTGTGTCAAGGTTCTCCAGAAAGTCAAGTTGAAACTGGAGTGACTGCTTCAATTTCTCCAATGTGTCATCTAGCTACTTCAGGCATTCCTCTACTGATAGATTTCGGCTAGAGATCGCGGCCATCTTCTCTCCTCTTGCTCTTGTTCTCTTGAAAAAACTTCTTCTCCTCTTACCGTGCCTGAGAGTGGTCTGCTCCTGGGCTGAAGGCGTGAGCGGATTTATGCAAATTCCTCCTCCTGTAATCATTCTTTCAGCGGTGCAAGCCCCAAGAGGTATGGGCGCGAGCTCGCAGCCTGCTCTTTGCATGTGGAGTGGTCTCCTGGTCTCCCTCTGCACGATTCCCTCAGACGCGCGTACCATCACGAAATCCTGGCGCTGTCTTTTCTTGTCCCGTCCTTGCAACTTGCCTGGGATATTTGCTGAGCGTGAGTTCATGTAATGGGAGATCCACCGTGGAGTGTTGATCATTGAAAACCGTTTATCCTTGGGCCAACGCAGCGCCCCTGTTTTCCTCTTCGTCCGCAGCTTGGTTCAACTCTCTTAAAACATAAAAAAATTGGAACGAGTCGAATCCCCTGAGGAGCAAACGAATTCTGGCCAACAAGTTATTAAGTTTGGCACTTTGGGTTTCTTTAGAGAGTGCTATAGCCTGGATTAAAAGACGAGAGTCCCCGATGATGACCAAGTTCCAGATTCCATTGCTTTGAGAGTGGCACAAACCTTGCCAGAGTGCCATTGCTTCTGCCTGGTTGTTAGAAGCAATGCCCATACCAAATGCATAGTGAACCATAACTTCTGCATTTGGATTTTCTATTATACCTCCTCCACCTGCTTGACCTGGGTTGCCCTTCGAGGCACCGTCAAACGATAGAATATAGCAATCCCTTTCTCTTTTCCAATTGTCGAAGTCACCTTTTTCCTTCCTGATTTCCCATTGTTCTTGGGATGTGGCGATGGCATTGCCCCCAATTTTCTTTTGAATTTGGAATTGGTCACTCCAGATCTCTTATTTCTCTTCCATATCCCTACTGTGAGTAGGTAGCCTATGGGTGCTAGCCCATTCGCCAAAGAGAGACCTAATCCTTGCACTCACTATGGGGGCCCTCTTTTCCTTTTCTCGAAAAATTTCGCTATTTCTCTCCAACCAAAGCCCCCAGAGGATGAATCTTGGGATTGCTTGCCAAAGCCTTGAGGCAACACTTTGCTTCTTTTGAAGGAACGGGAAAATATTGGGCCAGTCAAGAAGGAGAGAGAGGATATCTTGGGGGAGGGGGATGTCCGTTTGCAAACCAACAGCCAGCTTCCAAACTTCTCTTGAAAAATTACAGTTTAGGAGAAGGTGATTAGAGGTTTCCTCAGCTTGCTGACATAGGGGGCACCTAAAGGGGCCATCCCAACCTTTATTTTGGAGGTTTTCCCCTGTCTGAATGCTGCTATGACTTAGAGTCCAAAGAAACAGGTCTATCTTGGGTATGGTTTTTAAGCTCCAGATGGATTTCCATAAAGCTGGGTTGGGTGGGACGTGAGGGAGGTTTTGAAAGGTAGAATATCCCAGTGAGGTGGAATAAGGTTTAGCATTTATTCCCCAACCTCTCTCGTCTCTCCCTCTTTTCCTCAGTGGGGATTTCCCCTGCAGGCTGAATTTTAGGGAACCTGAGTCAGATTCTAAGTCCAGGGGCAGATTGCTCACTGCCCAGCCTTGCCACTATTTGTGCCTTCCTGTCCCCCAGGATGAGATGTCGAAGAGTGTCCTCAGATTTTTCCCATCCATCCAGGTTTTCAGACATTGAATATTTTGATTCAATTCCAGAGGCGGGTCACCGAGTATGGAGTCTTCCCAGATTTTAATTTGTTTCCCATTTCTCGGCACCCAGGTCAGGTGGGGAGTGAAGTGATCGATGACTTTTTGGCAGAGAATGAAGATTGGGGACCCCATGTGTTCACTTGAGAGGTTTTCCACGCATCTTCTCCTTAGGCCTCTGAAATATTTCTTCCACAGGGCTTCCTTGCACCACGCTGTTTTTCCACTGACTATGTGCCATAACAATTTTTCTCCTAGAGCAAGGTTCTATACTTTAGCATTTTTTAGGCTGAGCCCTCCCTCCAGAAGGGGCTTCGAGACTTTATCCCAGTTTATAAGATGGGGTCTCCTGCTTGTCTACTTGCCCCCTTCCCATAAGAAACGTCTTTGCAAATCTTCCATTTGTTTAATTGTGGTGCCAGGGGCTAGCAGGAGTGAATTTTGATAAATGGGCACACTTTCCAGGACGGATTTGATGAGTACTATCCTCCCTGCTAAACTTAGCCATTTTGCGCCCCAAGAGGAGATTCGTTTCTTTAGTTTGTCTAGTAGGTGGTTCCAGCTGGAGGTCCTTGGGTTCGTCTTGGAGATAGGAACTCCCAAGTAGGTGAAAGTTTCTCAATTTGTATGCCCTTCCATGCCCAAAATTCTGGATATTTCCCTCATCTCATTGGGTGTAATATTCCATCTATAAATTTTACTTTTTGTCTGGCTTATCTCGCTTCCCGACACTGCAGCATAAGAGTCTAGCTCCTCTTTGCATCTTTTTGCTGCTAGACGGTTTGCCCCTCCCAGAAACAATGTATCGTCTGTGAATTGCGTGTGATTGATTTCTTTCATGCCTTGGGCTATCTTTAATCCTTTGAGGTTGCTGCAGATTCTGGCATTCTCTAATTGGTAGCTTAGGACTGAGGCTTGAATTGCGTATAGCAAGTGCGACAGTGGACAACCCTGACGTAAACCTCTGGACGCCTTGAAAAAACTGGTCACTCTTCCATTTACCATGGGGGCTATCCATGGCGAACCTATACAAGCTCTTATCCAATTCACAAAGGATTCATCGAATCTGAACTTCTTCATTACTTCAAAAAGGAAATTATGATTAACTCTGTCAAAAGCATTTGCAAGGTCGAGTTTAATAATCATACCTTTATCCTTCCTGCAAAGGCTTGAATGAAGAGATTCTTGAACTAGGATTATGTTGTCTACTATTTGCCTTCCTTTTATTAATCCTCCTTGGTTCTTCGACACTATGAGTGGAAGGACATTCTTCAGCCTGTTTGCAATTAACTTAGTGAGAATTTTATAGCTCGTGTTACATAGGGATATCGGTCTGAAGCAGTTGAAGTTGAGCGCTCCCTTCTCTTTGGGGATAAGTGCCAGGAAGGCTGAGTTTGTGCCTCCTCCCAGCTTGCTTCTTTCCTGTGATTTATTTATCATTTTGGTGAGGTCTGACTTTATGATTTCCCAGCATTGCTGGAAGAATCTTGCTGTAAATCCATCCGGACCAGGAGCTTTGTCCGGGTGCATTTGGTCAAGTGCCTCTTTAATTTCTTGCTGCGTGACTTCCTCCAGTAGTTTGCAATTGATATCATCTTTTATTAGCGTTGGAACAACTGATAAAGGGTACATTTGAGGAGTTATTCTTGCCCTTCCATTTTCTGTGTAGAGAGTTTTGAAGGTCTTGAAGGCTGCCTTTTTGATGTCCTCCGGTTCAGAAATTGTAGTGTTTTGGACTTGGATTTCTGTCACAGCCTTGAAGAGCTTCCCTGCTTCTGCTTACTTGTGGAAGTAACTTGTATTTTTGTCCCCTTCCTTCAGCCAGAGGCTTCGAGACTTCTGTCTCCAGTAACTTTCCTCATCTCTGCAAGATTTGTGCCAATGGTTTTGAAGTTGCTCCTCCTTGAGAATGTCCTCCTGTGTGATCTCCTTATTTTCCAGGGCGAGCTGGTGGTTTTCTAGCTGCCTTTGAGCTTCTAGGCGAAGGGCGATTGGGTCAACTTGTTTTTTTGCCCAACCTTTTAGCTCATCCTTGAGCCTCCGCATCTTTTCTTCCTAGACATAAAACGCAGATCCATTAACTTTGCCGGTCCATACCTTAGAGACTCTGCTTCGAAAATCTTTGTTATATATCCATGCAGGGTTGAATCTAAAGGGAATGGGCCCTTGGCCTTGCTCTTTCCAAAACTCCAGGCTGATTGGCTTATGATCAGAGGTACTATGAGGGAGGATTTCTGAGGAGGTTGTGAGTCCTAGCGTCAGAAATGAACTCTGTACTAGAAATCTGTCCAAGCGGGCTGCTATGTGTCTTGGGCCTACCCTTTTGTTGGTCCAGGTGTAGCGCCCTCTTAAGGGTTTGATGCCCATTAAGTCCCATGCTGAGATCAGGTCCTCCACCCACTCTCTGGCTGGGTCCCTTAGAATGGACCCCCCCCGTTTTTCTTCTGTTGCTAGGGTTACATTTAAATCCCCCCCTAGGATTATATTTTCCAGCTCATTATCTATTAGGTAGTCTTGAATGGATTGCCAACAAATTATTTTCTCTTCAATATGATGTGGGACATAAATATTAAAGAGACTTACCGTTTGTCCTGATTCCTTGTGGAGAAGTTGAGTGAATATCCAATGCATGCAAAGGTCGGAGCGGATTAGTTCTAATTTGGAGATGTTCCACAGCGTGCAGAGCCCTCCTGAAGCGCCCCTAGCGCTGTCAGCTAAACCCTGGCTACTCCTCCATACGTTTTTAAGACTTTTAATGAGTCCTGCTGACTCATTTTGGTTTCCTAGATGAGTAGGATGTTCGTTCTTGTTGTTTTGATTAAATTCCTGAGAGCGTCTTCCTTCTTCTTGCTGTCGAGACCCCTACATTTCCAGGATGTGAACTTCATTGATTACTTTGTGGGGGAGAGTGGCCTCCTTGGGAGGCCTTTGCCTGCTTCCTTATTTGCCTTACTTCGATTATTTGCTTGAGGGTTGGCTGAGCTCCTTTGAGAACGTTCTTGTACATTTCCCTGTCCGTTTCCGCCTTTTTGGAATTCCTCCCTCTGCCAGGTCGCTTTGGAGTGTCCCAAGCTTCACTTGTCCCCTCTGTTTCACTCCCTGACGAGATCTCTCCCTCTTCAATGCCTTGATCCGCTCCATTCCTTGGGGGAGGGATCTCTCCTTCCTCGACGCCTTGAACCCCCCCATTCTCCGCACCTTCTGTTTCTTTTGAGGTTCCTCCGGTTTCTTGGTTTTGGGCGCCTCTTCCTTCTTCACCTTGGTCGGTGTTGCTTGGGGCTGTCGCTTCACCTTCATTTCCCAACTCTTTGAAACTGTTTGTCATGTCCTGGATCCCTGGATTGCTTTGAGACGGCATTGGGTTGTCTCTTCGTGGGCCGTTGGGCTTCGCTCTTCCTTTCTGGGGTTGCTTCCAACCCTCCCCCCTTTCTTTCTCTTGCAGGTTTTTGGGGCAGTTCCTCTGGAAATGACCGTAGTCATGACATCCTCTGCATTTAAACGGTAGTTGTTCATAGTCCAGTTTTTGCAGGTGGTGCCACTCCCCCACCTTCAGTGTGACCACCTCCGACAACCCTACTTCCAAGTCAACTTCTACGCAGATTATGGCACAAGAATATTGATCTTTTGGGTCAGCTTTTTCAATGTAATGGCCTAGCCCGTTCCCAATCGCTTGCAACAATGAGGAGTTCCAATAGTGGATTGGGAGGTTTGGGAGTCTGACCCAGACCGGGACGTCTTTTGGTACTTCTGAGGCTGGATCGAAGTTTGGAGTCTAGCGATTCAGATAAAGTCCCTATGCACCCATGAAGTATGGGTCGTTCCTGAATATTAAGTCTCGGTCCTCCTGGGAGATGAACTAGAAGATGAAATAGCCCCTTCCAACGGCGTAGCAGTTCACACTGTTTTTTATTAGCGGCCTCCAGTTTCTTTGAATCTAGTTGTCTGTTGTCCTGGTTGAAGGCCAAAGCCCCATGAACTGACCTACCAGACCTCGCTTTGATAAGGAGATTGCTACTTTCATTGGTTGTTCCGGTGGGAGATTGATTTCTGGTATGTCCTCCAGTCTTCTTACAAAGCTTGATGGTTCACCTTGGGTCGCCTTCTTCATGCAAGTCGTGACTAGTTTGTTGAAGGACGCAGAGGGGGAGGGAGGGGGCGGCGGCTCCCCTTCGTCTTGGCTCGACATGGTAGTGGCCCGAACCCTATCAGCAGAACCCTATCTCATATTTTCCTCCGCGCGTTTCAAATCCTTTAACGATGGGTATTGTAATATAGTAATTGTTAATAGACAGTGTTCTTATAAAAGATTCTTCGAAATGTCCCTCTTGAAATATTATATTAGGAACCTAAGTACCTTTCCTTGTCCTCTCTCCTCAAGGTTGAATGCGTTCCAAAGGTGGAACCTAGGAAGGACGACATTCAAAACAAAATTAGTATTTCTTTAGAATATGGTATGAAAAAGAGTAATACACGTAATGATTTTGGTAGTAAAATATCAAATACTCAACTTCTCAAAGTCCCCAAAGATGCTTCATAATGAGATCGCATTTCCATGTGGAAGGGGGAGAGAGGCGAATGAAACCAGACAGGTTCCTCGCACAACAAAGAGGACCCATCATCAGATAACATAACCACAAAGAATCATTCATCAAATATAAACCACTAAATAAAGTAACGTGATAGTCACAAGTACATTACAAAGTAAATATAATTTACATAGTAAGTAAAATGCGAATTACACCAAGCAAAGGAATTTAGGAAAATGCTTATTGATTTATATTTATACATCCGAAAATAAATAAGATTTAATCGAGAATTTGTAACCATTTTCAATAGAAAAAATTAGAGTCACTTGGACTCTGTAATAATTATCAAAATAAATAACTCAGAGAATCATTAAGCGGAAAAAGGGACTCTTATAGGAGTTGATGACTATGTTACTCGTGAAAAGAAACCAAGGGGAGAAATCTCCTACTCACTCGAAACCAGAATCCGATTAAGAGAGTCAAATTATAATTATAATGAAGCATAAGGACAAGAAATCATGTACCGAGAATTCTGTAAGAGAAATACTAATATATGTTATATATGAAGAAGTGATGAAAATACGTAGAATTTAAATGGAAGACTATTAGTTGAATAAGATTCTAAATTCTAAGAAATCAGATATGATACATAGTTCATTTGCAACCAATACTTAATAGACAGAGATGTATAAATTCCCATAGAGTTTGAATTAGTTAGGGACTATTTCATGAAGGGAAATGGGTAATTCAAATCGTCAAGTCTGGTGACGTTTATATCAATAGGGATGATATAAATGGTAATAAATATACACCAACCAATTTTAACCAAGCAAATAATTAAGGATTATTCGATGACAAAGTAACTCGTAGAACCTCCATGGTTGTATGAGATATAGAGATACTACCAGACCAAAGAAAACGGGACGGGTGGTTCACCCAGACAATTACTTGGCTATGGGAAATCAACATTTCAAACCACAATAGTATATCATTTAATCTCTGTCAAACAAGGGAGTAAAGGGAATCTACCCAAGGGAAAACCCATAAAACAATTTATGAAGAAATCTAAATACTGGAACTTATGAAATATTCATACCTGACCGAGGCCTTTGTTCACTAACATTCCAAACAACAGATTATATAGAAGAGTTTACATGTGAGATTACCTAGTACTATAACTATATCTAAAATAACCCTCTCGCAAACAACAATGAGGTATTCTATGATACCAGGAGAAAAAAATGTATTTTCTTCTTTAAGAAATGAAATTGCAAGGAAATCTGAGACGATATGGTATGCATATCCTAAACACACTATCTATCTCTTGAAGATATCAACGTAATATACAACACTTCTACCTTTTGGAGAAGATAATCCATTTTCCAATGACCTCTTTCAATGAAGAACTCCACGATAGATATCTTTGTAACTTCGAAGTCACGTAAACTATTCACTAACACTCCAAATTAGAAAGGGACGACCTCTCTTAAATCTACTGGTGAGAAAATCAGTTACAGTCTCAATGAGGTACAAAAGAAAACCAATGCAGGGCCTCTCTCAAGAATATATTAGAAACACAACATTTCAAAAACCTTCACACAATGAATGGATATGACTGAGGTATTCCACCAAAAACAATGCTACTGTTGCAGTAGTACTAAGTTTTGTGCAAGTGTGACAAAACATGCAATGAAGGAGTAAGTGGAAATTTCTCATTGGTTGATTTGGATAGGACCAGAACTCTAGTGGATGACGTGTAGAGTTCCATGCTCACATTAACCCCAATGTAGTCTCAGTGCATTAATTCAAGAAACCTATTAGACGATAGGTAAAGATTAACATAGTGACTTACCTCTCTAGTCTGAAAGGAGATGAGATTAGGGTAGAGTAAGTATTACAACATAGTAAATGGAATGATATGGTCATATGCGAGGTGATGCATCAAAACAGGTGTTGTGGTGGGAAAGCCCCTTATGGACTAGCATTTAGGCTTATATTATGCATTCAGATAAGACCAAAAGAATCCTACTTTCTACCTTCGTCCCAGACCTAATCCCCATTTCTTTTAAGCAAATACATGGTTAAACGAACATACCTTGTTCTGGATGTTCGATGCCGATCCTTATTCACTCTTGATCACTTGTTGGCAGCTATCCTCTCAAGATTGACCTGCATACAAAACAAGAAACAAACTCTACATGCATTTTTTCTACAGATTAATGGGTTAGAGATTCAAACATATATTCACTAAACTATGAAGAACTCATATAGTGGGACAAGAAAATAATTTCTTTATTATTAACTTTAATGAATCAACTTACTATGTCAATACCGTCCACTGCTCTGTGATCCTGATCCCGGGCTCCTCTTCAAATGTCCTCCAACTTCTTTGCTTTGTATCTCTCTTTGCACAAGGATGGATAAAGGGTTGGGAAAATGGGATTGTGCAATTGGGTAGAGTTTCTTTACTCTTATTCTCCTCTTCCAAATGGGACCCCTAACCCTTCTTTTATAGGCTAGAAGAAGTTAGGTATTTGGACAAACCCTCGGCCATGCATGGATGAGAGTTTCAGTTAACTCACCCAAAGATGTGTGTTCCATCAACAACTTTCCTTTTTTCGTTCTTTTGTAGGTACATGCAGGCTGTTTTGGGTCAGCGAGCGTGTACACATGTGTAGTAATGGAGTAGGGCACGTGAGCCCTTATAAAATAGGTTTTTTAAAGTGTTGTTCAACAATGCTTTGGAAAAGAAGGGATCTGAGATGTCCTGATGCGAGGTAAGCATGTATGATGGAAATTAGGGTTATAATAGATGCCCCCTAATGTGTGAGGTCGGAAGAGCATCTGATGGCCGAAATACATTACCAATCTGTACTGATGTGCCGAGCAAGTGAGCCTAGAGACCAGGAACTGGGAGGCGTCGTCTACAAAATAACAAATGTCTCACCAAGGCGAGCATACCCATACTCAGGATAAAATAGAATCATGGCTACCAATCAAATACACTGTAGATCCATGTCAAATAAATATATAAAGTCTAGCCGTGAACAATATAGAATGGAGCTACATCTCGAAATAAAAAAGATATACATATAGAGTATCCATCTTCTAAAAGTTGATACGGCCTGATGGCTGGAGATAAGATCTTCAGAGCTCGAGAAACAACTTCAAAATCTTCACAACTCAAGGTAGGAGTGTAATGTGAGTGTATGACTTCACTACCTAGAGGTCTTCGATGGATCATCATTCATGGACTAGATAATCTTGATGATCAGACTGAAGGCTTCATTGATTTCGAACAAGGACTTGATTGGACATTCAGGATGGTCGAGTATGAGGGCAAGAGACAAATTGGATAGAGGCTGACTCAGGCTTGGTATAAACTTCCCTTGGACAACAACACAACAAATGATGAGACTTAGGCAGCATGGCATTAATCATAATTTTACGAAGCATGAGGCAACGTAAAATCTCCATATGTTTGGAAGGATAACCAAATGGAAGAGGACACAACTCTATGTAGCGAGAACAACTTCCTAAGGTCATATTACATCCCATAATTTGACGAACAAATGGACACCTAAAGACATCCAAGGGCGACTCATTATGCTACCAATAAAGAAAATACTTTTCCCTTCCTATTTTTGGGGTATATTTGATTTTTTTGTCTTTTTTCAATAATTTTGGAAAAAGAATAAAAGAATGTTACGTTACAAAGGAGAATTGAGTGTCGCAAACATACTAGTTCCAAGCGCACGGAACAAAGGGATGTTTAGGGCAAAGAGTCATATGCAAGAAAAGGACACTCGGGAAAAATCCTCCAGGGGCCAAAGGTGACAAGACACATAGGTAAAATGCTACAAGGCTTACGTATAAGGGCTTCATATGGTTTAGTTGAGAGCAACATGGAGCTGGCATTAGGCCAAAGACGTGGGTATGAAAATGCGATTAATAAGATACACAATGGTAATGTCCTTCGATGTAAGTTTAACGAGCCCAGAGAAGGTAAGCTCGGTGGTTTTTCATATTTAGAGAGTCTAAAAAAACATAAAAGGAGACTCCATTGGGGTACCTTTTTCGAAGATAGTCTAGTTGGTTCAAAAAAGGGGTAAACTAGCACCGACAAGACGTCTATTCAAAACCATTTTAACGAGTGTGAGAAGGACAAGATCACTCGGCCATTTTTTCATTTTTAAAGAGTCTGAAAAAGGATTAACTATGGACTCCGTCAGGAATGTTCTTCTGGACCATTTTAACAAGTGTGAAAGAATAAGGTCACTCGACGATCTTTTCAATTTTAGGGAATCTAAAAAGATCTTAACTATGGACTCCGAGGGGGCTCCTTTTTCGTAAGTTTAGTCCCTTAGGCCCGAAAAAGGGGTAAAATTATACCTGAGGGTACTCTTCTAGAGAACTAAAGTTCCATAGAGTATACCTTTGTTCCTACAGTTGACCGTCTGGACCAAACAAGTGGTAAACTACCGCTAGATAGATGTGATTTCAAATTTTAGTTTAATGAACGTGAAAGGACACAAGATCGATCGAAAATATTTTCATGTTTAGAGGGTCTGAAAAGGGCTTAAGAAAAGACCCACTATATCTTTTGGGAATCATGAGAATGAGGTCAATAGCGAAAAGGAATCATGCAAATGAGGCTTAAACTTGTAATCAGGAAAAACAACAAGGACTCACGAGCCTACAGTGATTAGAGACACCATGGATACCATAATGCAACTAGGATCTACCTAGGGCATCCATGTTCCGGTAAGCTCTACCACCAAGTCCCGACACTTCTAAAGAATCTATGATGGTTCTGTGTCACAACCTGATGGGATCGATACTATGGAAAAGTAAAAAGACAATGAGATACAAAAGTCAAGGTAGAAACCTAACCTATATGCTCAAGTTGATCCTTGAAAAGTTTTTTCGCAGACCGTCGAAAATTTCCCAAAACTCCAAAAATTTGTCCCAAAACCTAATCAAATCCCCCCCATGCAACTCCTGAATCATGCTATATGGTTTTTGGTTTAAAGAAAATGATAAGGGAGGCCAAAAAAGTGACAAAAAGAGGCCAAAAAGTCTATAAAGAGAAGCTGGCATCTCATTATCGCCATTGTTGATTTGGAAATTGACTCTGGAGCCAAAAGACCCCCTTTTTCAAAAGCGGTGATTCCGAGAGCTACAGTGGACAAAACGAACTTTTGTCTGGACCAAGTAAGTACAAACTCTCTTATCTTGCATTTTAAGTCTTTATTTTTGCATTGGGTTTCATTTTTTAGGGGGGCGTCAACCTTTAAAAGGCCGTCCCTAGGTCCACGTGGGTTGTCTTAGGACAGGTTTCTTGTACATTCAGGCAGAGTAAACTCTGCATGCGTGTACACACAACTGTCACTATTACAGCCCGCATGGACACCCTTATTGAATGAAAAAGGCTTAAAAATCAAGGGTTAACTCTCCTAAATCTTGGTGTTGTGTAGGATGTATGTCCACTGGAGAGAAAGAGAGCACGAAGAGGTTAGTGAGTTTGTTGAGGAAGACCCCAACGTTGTGGCTGCCTTGATGCAATGTGGGTTACTCAATTTTTTCCTATGTCCTTTTATGCAGGCACAATCTAGGCTACTGAATGCCTTGGTTGACTACTAGCATCTGGATGCAGAGGCTTTCATGTTAGAGGGGCAGTAACTGGTGCCCATGACCGAGGAAATTTACTTTTTGACTGGCCTCTCTAGGAGAGGGGAACCAGTCAACTTCCAGAATTTTCCTTTGGGGCCACATAACATAGTGAAATTGATAGGTCTATATTGTGCAGATGATACAGACCGCTTGAGCTTGCAGGTGCCCATAACAAAGATCACTGACTTATCGCTACATGCAATAGTGTTTCTTACTGGGAGAATCACTGGTTCTGCGGCTCTACATCAGGCATCCCATGCATAGATGAACTGTGCAGTCCAGTGCTTGAATGCACAAATTGTTTATTGGAGTACCACATTGCATGAGTGTATGAAGAGGCAGTTGACAGATTCTCATTTGCGGACAGAGGAACTTTGGGTTCGGGACCATTCTGTGTTCATTCCTTTTTGAGAGAGTTTTGAGTTTTAGTCCTCGAGTAGTGGTATGAGGACATTAGGCCTCTCTTCCTGCTATGTGTAGATGGGCAGTATTACTGCCGCGACAGGGTGGAGGAAGGACCAATGAGTCCTTCGATGATGACTTCTGTAACACCCTTTCATACTATAACGCTCTGATACCAAACTGTAACACCCCCATTACGGGCCTAGCTGGCGCTACTTCACGAAATAACAATCTCATACTTAATTCTATATATATGACACGCATTTAAGAAAATGAAACACATTCAAACTCAGAGTAACCATAAGAATTACTGCTATTATAAATAATCAATGGCTTTAACATTAATTCATATGCACAACAGAATACATGATAAATATAAATACAAAGACATGCAGAAAACTAATTAAAACATCATCTGGTACTTATCTTTGAAACAGTGGTAATTCCACCAACCATGTGCAATCCTTCCACGAACCTCCCAGCCTTAGACCACATTTCTCATCAAGCTCAGCAGTGGGTCACCCCCGAGATGGGACCAAGCTCCACCTCAAGGCAAGGAATCCTAGGCTAGGGTGTGGTTACAGGGAAAACACACAGTCACACAGAAGGAATTCTCTCCTAGGAACCACTCATACTCACTTCCCATAGACTCTCCTTCCCCATATGCCTATTCCACCCCAGGAGTATACACCTTCTCTGTCACCTAGACAGTCCTTCAGCTGCTAACCTCCCTTGCCTTGGGTTTCATCAACAGACCGAACCGGAAATCTCCAAGCTCTGTGGCAGCTACAGGGTTCCTTCCAAGAGTTATCTCCTTCCTCTGCGCACTCTCTCACTTGGAGAGAGTTGATCATAGGCCAAGCAACCTGTTCTTCCAACTTCAATCACCTCTCTCACCTGGAGAGAGTGTTGTACAAACTAGCCAACAAGCCACACGTAGTCCAGCACTGTGTGGCCACAACAGCCAACGGGGAAAACAAACACGGGATTTCCAAACAGGCTCAGCAATGACAGGATGGTATCACGGTTATGGCTTTGGGACAGAGACTCCACACACAGGCTTGATTTTCTCAGACAGAGGATGCATCGGCTTTCCCATAAATCAACACAAGCTATCCCCGAAATCAACACACACACTTTGCCCCAATTTCATAATGGCACGAGGTCTCTTGTAGGGGTCGGACGAGACATACGGTTCAGAATATGCACGAGGTCTCTTGCAGAGGTCAGACCGGTTCACACTCAAACGGTCGGGTAGAATGGAGGCGCCTCCCCAGCATGGCTCATCTCATCTGTTTTATTTGCATGGGCTTCGGTTGACACTTGTCACCCATGAAACTGCATGTGTTCCATCAGCAGGCGTTCCTCCCCATTTGGAAGTTACTTTTCATTCCAAAAGAACTTGGTATAAAACATAAATTTCACATGGTCTTCCTTGGAATAATATTAAAATATTGTTCCCCAAGGACTTAAGCCCCTAGGATCAACACTTAGCCCCTCTTCCCACCTTCCTGCCCCTAATCCCTTGCCCACTCTATGGAAGCTTAGTCCCTCATCACTCATTCATCGTGGTTGGTTTGCACGCAGCGGTGTTTATATTTTATTAATGTTCTACACTGATACATGTACAAAATCAGGCTCTTGGCCTTCAACCCTTAGGCTCTCTGGCCTAACTATCACATAATCCCACCAACTTATATAAACTTGGCTCACCAGCCTATAAAACATTTTACAACTCATTTCGTAAACAAGATTTACAACTGGGCTCGGCCTTGGGGACATTACAATCCCCCTCCCCTTATTTTTGCACTATCCTCAGTGCAACTTTACACAACATATGAAAGCTTTTCAAAATTTTCAAAAAAAATATGGGTACTCTGCTCGCATAACATCTTCATGCTCCCATGTTGCGTCCTCGGGACCGTACCAGGTCCACTGGACCTTTACAAGCTTTATAGCTCGATTTCAGAGATATTTTATTTTCCTGTCCAATATGCGTATAGGATGCACTTGTAGGACACCTTCTTGTTCCACCTGAATCACATTCCAATCGATAACATGATTAACATCAGGTATATATTTCTTAAGCAATGAAACATGAAACACATTATGTACAGTCATAGATGCAGGTAATGCAGCCATGTATGCAACTGGCCCAATCCTTTCCAGGATTTCAAATGGTCCACAAAATCTTGCTGCCAACTTGGTGCAACTTCCCAGCTTCAGGGAACTCCTGTTCATTTTCACTTCAGGAAAACATGATCACCCACTTTGAATTCTCGGTGGTTTCTATTCTTATCAGCATAACTTTTCTGGCTGTCCTGGGAAACTTTCAAATTTTGTTTAATTTTTATCATTTGGTCCTCCATCTCCTTGAGAAACTCTGGCCCAACTGCTGCTTTGTCAACTGGATTATCCCAACTCACTGGAGTGTTGCACTTTCTTCAATAAAGTGCTTCAAATGAGCTCATATTCAACGATGCATGATACCCATTATTGTAGGCGAATTCTGCCAAATGTAGGTAGTCTTCCCATCTTGATGGTTTGTCCATCATGTACATTCTCAGCGTGTCCTCTATTACTCTGTTCACCCTCTCTATCTGTCCATCAGAATCAGGATGATAAGCTGTACTAAAGTTCAGATTCGTTTCGAATCCTTTGAACAATCCTTTCCAGAAATTCGAGGTGAATTTTGAGTCCCTATCAGACAAAATTGTTTTAGGAATTCCGTGCAAGCGTGCCACTTCTTTTAAGAAGATATCAACAACATCTGTTTCCTTGTGAGTGGTTTTCAGTGGAATAAAATGGGCATCTTTTGTAAGCTTTTCCACCACAACCATGATCAAATCATGTTGCTTGCTTGTTCTGGGAAATCCTGTAATAAAATCCATGGTCACCACTTCCCACTTCCACTCAGGAATGGGCAAAGGTTGCAGCAACCCTGTTGGGTGCCTATGCTCAGCCATAACTTTCTGGAACTCCATACATCTGGAGATGTTTTCAGTGATCTCTCTCTTCATACCTGGCCAAAAGTAATGGCTTTTGACTACTTCCATAGTATTTTGATATCCAGGGTGTCCAACATAAGTCACATTATGCATTTCTTTTAGAATCGCAAGTTTCAATTCTTGGACATTGGGTATATACACTCTGTCTTTATACAGAAGTAATCCATCAGCTTCCAAGTTGTAACTTTCCCTTTTCTGTGGCCTTTCACTCTATTGTAGCTTTGCTACCAAATCTCTGTACTGCAAATCTACATTTGCAGCTTCAAAAATTCTATTCTTAATATCAGTCTTGTACATGTTAATGGTTGTAGCATGTAAGTCATGCACTTTTCTGCTAAATGCATCAGCCACCTTGTTTTCCTTCCCCTTGATATGCTTGATATCAAAGTTGTATTCACACAGACACTCCAGCCACCTACTTTGTCTAAAGTTTAAATTCGGTTGATCAAACAAATATTTCAGACCATTGTGGTCTATTCTCAATTTGAATCTCCTTCCCATGAGGTAATGTATCCATTTCCTCAAAGCATGGACGATTGTTGCCAGCTCCAAATCGTGAGTGGAATAATTCTTTTCATGCTCTTTCATCTTCCTAGACTCATAACAGATTACAAATTCATCTTGGATGAGAACTCCTCCCAACCCTTCCTTACACGCATCTGTGCACACCACAAAATCCACATTTGGATCTGCAATCCTCAAGATTGGAGCATTGGTTAACAATTGCTTCAATCGCTGGAAACTGTTCTCACACTCTTTAGTCCACTGAAACATTTTCTCCTTCCTTTGCAAGGAAGTGATAGGATGAGCTATCTTTGAGAACCCTGCTATAAATATTTTGTAATAGCCCACTAGACCCATAAAGGATCTAACTTCTGCCACATCCTTGGCACTGACCATTCTCGGATGGCCTCAACTTTCTTAGGATCCATAGTGATCCCTTCTTCTGAAATAATGTGCCCCAAGTAATGGATCTGCCTTTGGTAAAATGAGCATTTGCTCAATTTGGCATATAGTTGGTGTCCTCTCAACACTTGCAGCACCAATCTTAGGTGTTGTTCATGCTCTTCCTCTAACTTGGAATACACCAATATGTCATCTAGGAAGACTATGACAAACTTGTCTAAATAGTCCCTGAATACACCATTCATCAAGCACAAGAAAACAACAGGTGCGTTTGACAGTCCAAACGGCACCACTGTGAACTCATAATGACCATACCTTGTTCTAAAGGTGGTCTTACTGATGTCCTCATCCGTTATTCTTACCTGGTGATATCCTGATCTGAGATCTATCTTTGAAAATATTTTCGCACCTTTCAACCGATCGAAAAGATCGTCGATCCTTGGCAGAGGATACTTGTTCTTGACAGTTACTTTGTTCAACTGTCTAAAATCAATGCACAACCTCAATGTTCCATCCTTCTTGTTCATGAATAGGACTGGGGCACCCGAAGGTGAAACGCTGGGGCGAATGTACCCCTTCTTTAGAAGCTCTTCAAGCTGCAATTGCAACTCTTTTAGCTCTGGCATACTCATTCTATAAGGAGCTTTCGACACTGGAGCTGCTCCAGGCATCAAATTTATAGAAAAATCGATGTCTCTCTTCGGAGGTAGTCCAGGTACCTCCTAAAATACGTCCTTGAACTCTGTGAGTACCTCATGGTCTCCAATCCTTGATACTTCATCTCTGGATGCTTCCTCCACACGGGCTGCAAATAATTGACAGCCTTTTCTGTAACACATCTTTAGCTGTAATGCTGAGATTTCTCTAACCACCACAGCTCTGGGAATCCCTTGGACTATTTTTTGATTCCCTTCCTCATCTAGGCATGTAAACTTCTTGTTATGATAGTCCAGAAGGGCATGGTGCTGGTCCAACCAGTCCATTCCAATTAAACAGTCATAAGAGCCTAAAGGCAGAATATTCAATTCATCCTACGTGCTCAGTCCTTTCATGTCCACAGGACAAGACTTCACCAACTCAACGATTTTCCTCTTGGTTCCTATAGCTAACTGTACTAACCAATACTTTTCATGTTTGCTTCTTGATAAATGCAAACTTTCCACCACCCTAGGATCTACATAAGTATGGCTAACCCCTGAATTGATTAAAATAATAAATGGTCGGTTGTTAATCATATATTCCACTTCAATCATGTGCGATTGAAATTCATCTTATTTGTTGTCTAGGGCTGCATAGATCCTTGGAATTCTTCTTCCCATATCCTCGACTGTTTCAACTTCCTGAACATTGTGGATGGTTATCGCTTTATCTTTTCTATGGGGGCAGTCTCAGTACCTATGGTTTCCTTTACAACCCCAACACTAGAAGTCTAGGCATTTGTTCATCCACTTCAGCCTTCCTGGGATCTCTAAATGATGGTTGTCCCTGAGGACTATTTCTGAAAAAGGGAGGCTTGTTTCCCTTCAGCCTCTGCTCTTTCCTAAACTTCTTCTGGTCATCCCAAGCCTTTCGAAAATGAGGCTTCTCTCTTTGCTGTTCATATAAGAATTTAGCCCTTCTTATTGTTTCTCCCATAGTCTTAGGATCATCATACTGAATCTTGTCACCAATGGCAGGTGGAAATCCACTCAGATACCTCTGAATATTGACAGCCTCATCTTTGATGAATGGAACATACTTCAATAGTTCCAAGAAACTTCGTTCATATTCATCAATGGTCATGCTGCCTAGCTTGAGTTCGAAGAACTCCTTCATCTTTTTGTCATAGTATCTTTTAGTCAGGTATTTCTTCTCAAAATATCCCTTGAACTCTTTCCAAGTGGCATCCTTCTCTCTGATGTGTTGCACCTGCACACACTGATCCCACCACATGCATGCTTTTCCTTTCAATTGATACATCACAATTCTTCCTTCTTCATGAGCGGAATAATTCTGCAATTGGAAATATTTCCTCATGCCAAGCAACCATGTTTCAGCATCTTCCTCCTTCTTATGTTCTCCATCAAACGTTGGAGGCTTGATATTGTTCATCTCTACCTTCAATTCATCCACTCCATATCTTCAATTTTTTCTTGTAAGGGACAGGCTTGAACTACTATGTGATTCCCTACTGGAATTATTTGGGGAGTGACGATGATGTCTGCTACCACTCCTCGATCTTCATTTTCTCTCAAGGGTCCTGCAACTCCTTTTTTTTCTTGTGTCACTCTCCTTTTCCAATTTCCTTTCTATTATTTCTAGGCTCTTCAACATATTTAAGTTGAATTCACCTTGCCTATCCCTGACTTTCATGAGCTTTCGGCTATCAGCGCGGCAAGCCTGGGCATCTCTCTGCAATCCTTCAATAATTTTCATTATATGTCCTTCCTTATCCAATTCTCTTCTGTGCCCATTGGAGTTCTATCCTTCAACTCCCAGGTTGACATCATTTCCTACCCTTTCATCCTTAGTTTCGGAGGAAATCCGCACCTCTTCTATTTCTATACTTGGTTGTCCTGACACTCGTTGAACTCTGCACACACAACGTGCATTCAACCAAAGTTTGTCAGGCCTTAAACCCTTAATAAAAACCACAACATTCATTAACCAACGTGAATAAGAAAATGTTTCAAATTCACTAATTTTTCTGAGCTCTGCTTGGCTCTGCAAATTTTTGAGACTTCGGGACTTCGTTTTTCAGGGATTTTTTCCATGAGGATCCAACAGTTAAATCCTCGACAGTTCTTATGTCCTTCGAAAATTTTGGGATTTCAGAACTTCGGTGTTTCGGGTTTCGGGGTTTTTGGTCCTTGGAGGTTCTCGCACTCGCTTCCGTCTTCAACTCCTCACTCCTGAACTTCCAACCTCTCTTCCCCTGGGCCCACAGTACAACTGTCACCAACCCTGGTAGGGATTTCATGACTCGACACTTCATTTTTTGGGTCTTCAGTACCCGGGAGTTCATGATGCAGTGACTCAAAACCCCATGTCACTCGAACTCCCGAATTCCAAAATTTCGATTTACTTTACTCTCCGGGCCCACAACACATCTTTCTCCCTTAACCACGGTGGTGCGTGGTACGTTGAAGAGGGTCCACGTCACCTTCTGTGATGCCATCAGGTCCCACCATTCTCGCTTGTCCTCTTGACTCACTGGCACATGGTACACACCCATGTGTCCACATCCATTCGAAGGAAATCCAATAGTTAGAATTCTCTTAGATCTATGACGCATATCTTTTCAGGGTTTCGGGCATCGGGAGTTCGTGCATCCACACATCTCGAACTTCTATTTGCCAAAATTTTGAAATTACTATCTAGTCTTCCACTTGATCAAATGGTCAAGTTCCTCTCTTACGATCTACAGTGTAGATCATTTCAGAATTTTGGGTTTCGCTATTTCATGACTTACAAAAACAAGGTTCTTCCCCTTTTGTTTACTGGGTGCCGAAACACCATCTGACAGCCACGTTCCCCCTTGATGGACGATCCCAATGAATTAGGGATTTTGCATATCGCAAGTTCCATGTTCTTGTGCAACTCTAAAGGGTTTTTAAACCTTTCGCACGTTTTCTAGATCTGACGATCATGAGGGTTCTCCTTTTCCCTGAACAGATCCTATGGCTCTAACACTTCTAGTGTGGAATCCTCTCTCCCTGTGGCCAGATGCCACCCCGGTTGCGGTTTGATAACACCTCTACACCTCTTGAGATTTTTAATATGGTCAAGTAACTCCTTGACACTCAGAAGCATTCAAAGGTCCGAAATTGGTCCTCCAAACACAATTTCTCCTCCAACCCTCGGTCCAAAGACCACTCAACTAGCCCATCTAGGCTTAGTGTCAAAACCTTGGCTCTGATACCAAAATGTAACACCCTTTCATACTGTATGATCTAATACCAAACTGTAACACACTTTCATATTGTAATTCTCTAATACCAAACTGTAATGCCCCCATTCCGGGCCTGGCAGGTGCTACTTCGCGGAATAACAATCTTATACTTAATTCTATATATATGACACACATTTAAGAAAATGAAACACATTTAAACTTAGAGTAACCATAATAATTACTGCTATTATAAATAATCAATGGTTTTAACATTAACTCGTATGCACAACATAATACATGATAAATATAAATACACAGACATGCACAAAAGTAATTAAAACATCATCTGGTACTTATATTTGAAACAGTGGTAATTCCACCAACCAGGTGCGGGCCTTCCACAAACCTCCTAGCCTTAGACCACACTTCTCATCAATCTCAATAGTGGGTCACCCCCGAGCTGGGACTAAGCTCCACCCCAAGGCAAGGAATCCTAGGCTAGGTTGAGGTTACAGGGAAAACACACAGTCACAAGGAAGGAATTCTCTCCCAGGAACCACTCATACTCACTACCCACAAACTCTCCCTCCCCACATGCATGATCCACCCCAGGAGTATACACCTTCTCTGTCACCTAGACAGTCCTTTGGCTACTAACCTCCCTTTCCTTGGGTTTCAACAACAGACCAGACCAAAAGTCTCCGAGCTTTGTGGCAGCTATAGAATTCCTTCAAGGAGTTCTCTCCTTCCTCTGTGCACTCTCTCACCTGGAGAGAGTTTCTCACAGGCCAAGCAACCTGTTCTTCCAACTTCAATCACCTCTCTCACCTGGAGAGAGTGTTGTATAAATTGGCTAACAAACCACATGCAGTCCAGCACTGCGTGGCCACAACAACCAACGGGGAAAACAGACACAGGCTTTCCAAACAAGCTGAGCAATGACAGGATGGTCTCATGGTTATGGATTTGGGATAGAGACTCCACACACAGGCTCGATTTTCTCAGATAGAGGATGCATCGGCTTTCCCAGGAATCAACACAGGCTATCCCCAAAATCAACACACAGACTTTGCCCCGATTTCAGAATGGCACGAGGTCTCTTACACGCGGTGGTGTTTATATTTTATTAATGTTCTGCATTGATACATGTGAAAAATCAGGCTCTTGGCCTTCAACCCTTAGGCTCTCTGGCCTAACTATCACATAAGCCCACCAACTTATATAAACTTGGCTCACCAGCCTATAAAACATTTTACAACTCATTTTGTAAATAAGATTTACAAATGGGCTTGGCCTTGGGGACATTACAACTTCTTTGTGTGGTTGTCGTGGTAGATCCCGGTTATAGAGGATTACCCCTATGCCGAGATTGATTTCTTGAGAGACCCTGAGATACCAGTACCTCCTGGTGAGGAATGAGGGGAGATGGGTAAGTCTCCACCTTTGTAGTTTTTTTTTTGTTAAACATATGTAATTTTTATGTTGTTTTTGTTATATATATCATTTTTTTTGTTATACCAGAGTATTTGACAGATATGTGTTTGTTGTGTGGAGATGTGGGACTAGTCTGACCGGATAACTATGCGAGGAACATGCATCATCCTCGGCAAGGGGCCACACCTGTTGCTGCAAGGGGACCAACAGTAGCAGGAGATATTCCAGCTGGGGAGGCTAAGAGGGTATTGAGACGAGTCAAGTGGAACTTTACTACGCTCACTCGCATGGTCCCTATGGAAGAGATTGAGGACCTGCCACCATCTATGCAGCCTCATGTAGTGGGGGCACCATAGACGTGGGTCTAGTTGTTTCAGCGTTTAGCCAACGTTGTGGATCAGTATAATAGGGCCCATAGGCCCTGACCTTAGCTAGAAATTTTACATGCCACGAGCACTACTTGTATATATTTTTTGAGGGCATAAGCCCCATGACTCGTTATTGGTCATATTTTTGAGGAGCTTGCGTCCATTGGTGTACTCTAGTTACTTTATGATATTATATATGGTTTTTATGTCTTCTGTGTCTTATGGATCATGTGTGCAAAAAATGTATTTACATGTTTATGTGAATGTTCTTTCATATGTGTGCAAGATGCCAATCTAAAATTTGATTAGCTAGAGTATCTGTAACTTGGTTTAATCTCCTAGGAACATGAAAATATGTAATCTAATCAAAGTTTCGTTCTAAGAGACGTACCGTAAGGAATCGTCATTGTAAAGTTGGATCATGAACCTGATATACTCTGTTTAACTGAGACACAACCAGCTGAGAGTCGAGATAGACCCAGAGATGAGAGATACCAAATGACAAAGCATCGCGAAGCAACTCAATAACTACACTATACTCGACGACATTGTTTGTGGTGTCACCTAAGCATATACCTCCGGAAGATAATAACTGGCCTTGAGGTGTAAATATTACCCAAGCTGCGGAGGAAAGCCTCCGACTGTGCCGACTAGCACCATTTGCATACCCAACGAACACCTTGGAATCACTTGACATCTGCCATAGTGACAAAAGATTACATCAACGACACGTCCATAACACTAAAAGAAACTAGAAAGTAATACTACAAAGACTATACATATGTTACAAAAAGTTACCCACAGTGACCTGCCTATGAGTAATACTTCTTGAGGTAGAGCCCATTTCTAGGCTCTGCCAAAGCATTCCCTTCAAAGTCAACTAGACGATAAGCACCCTTTTTTAAATCCTTTTCTATGATGAAAGGCTTGAACCACATGGGTTTGAATTTTCCTGCCCCCAGGGGGCCCTTATCTTGGTCATAGACCAGGACAAGGTTGCCTTCAGAGAAAATCCGAGGACGAACATACCTATCATACTGACACTTGATTTTGTGTTTGTTAGACTCATTGGCTAGGGCCACATCACGACGCTGCTCAAGGTATACTAACCATTCTTCAAGTGGAGAAGTGTCCGACAATAATTGTACTGCCAACTTTAGAGACGAGATCTGACATTCGAAAGGCAAGACTGCACCCAGCCTGTAAATGAGTTGGAAATGTAAGAAATCGGTTATAGTCTTAACAGATGTTCGGTAAGCCCATAATGCCGAGTATAACATTAAATGCCAATTTGACTTGATTGAGTTGATCGTTTGTTGTAGAATGGTCTTAAGAGTCTTGTTCATGGCTTCCACCTGACCATTTTCTTGGGGGTAGTAGGGTGATGAATGTTCCTACCGCAACCCAAGTTTTGACGTTAACTCGGTCATCATCTAGTTTTGAAAGTTACTGCCATGGTCAGTGACAATATCCCTTGGGACGTCAAACCTTGCTATTATCTGGTTGAATAAAAAGAGAGTTGCAGTCTTTCCATCATCTTTAAATGTTGGCATAGCTTCAACCCACTTTGGGAAGTAGTCTACAACTACGATGATATAGTGGTGCCCCCTTGCTGAAGGAGGGTTTCATGTAGTGTAATCAATCCCCCACTTGGTGAAGAGACCAACTGTGATGATAGGAAACATGGGAGTGGGATGTGCCCTCATTTTCCAAGAGAATATTTGGCATGGGTGGCACTTCTTGACTGATTCGATACAATCTTTGATAAGTGTCGGCCATAAGTAACCTACTCGTAGAATCTTTTGGGCTGTTTCCAACCCAAACAAATGACCGCCACAGGCTCTGGTATGGAAATCATTAAGCATGATAACTGCTTCTTCGTGAGTGAAACATCGACGTAGGATTCAGTCTACGCCTCTTCGATACAATGTATCATCGAGTATGAGATAATTATTAGCCTGATGGCGTATGCGTCGACGCTCATCACGAGAAGCAAAGGTGGGGCACTTCAAATTATGGAGATAGATAATTATATCTCCATACCAGGGATATGAAGAGGTTATAAAAAACATATCTCCTCTGATAGGCGACTCTTCGCGCATAAGATCACCTAACTCAACCGGAAGTTCTGAAATAAGTTCTACGAAGACCAATGACTTTTTGGATTTCGCTGAAATGAAATCTAAGTCAAACTCCTGGAGGATGACTATCCATATTCTGAGAACAAGTCATCTTCCTGAACTAATACCATGCCAATGGTTGACTCTATTGCAGCCATATATAATAAGAAATCCTTGTTATAGTTAGGTGGCTGGAGCAGAGGGGCAGTTTTGAGTGCATGTTTCATTGCAGTGAAAGAGCGTTGAGTGGCATCATCCCAATAAAAAGGAACGTCTTTTTTAAGTAAGTACATAAAACCCTTGGTGATCTCGGCATAGTTAGCGATAAAGCGTCTTAAAAAATTCGCCTTACCCTGTAGACTCTGAAGTTGAAGGATTTTGTGTGGGGTGGGCAACTGAATTATTGCCTCAACCTTGAGGGGATCGACCATGATCCCTGTTGTTGACACTATGAAACCTAACAAACATCCTAAAGTTACGCAAAAGATGCACTTGTTTGGATTCAAGTGAATATGGAAGTAGTGACAACTCTCAAAGATAAGTCGGAGGTGTGTGGGATGATCCATTCTCTTGCGAGATCGAGATGCTAAATCATCTAAATAGGCCTCAACTATATGCTTGAGGTCATGGAAAGCAAAATACATGGCCCGCTGAAAGGTGGCTCCAACATTTTTGAGACCAAAAGGCATCTTACCATATGCGACTGTACCCCATGGAAAGATGAATTTCATTTTGTGCTAGTCTTCGGGATTGATTTTTATTTGATTATATCCCGAAAAACTGTCCATGAAAGAGAAGGCCTCGCAACCCACACATTCATCAATTATCTAGTTGATGAATGGTGTGGGAAAATTGTCTTTGGAACAGGCCTTGTTCAAATCACGAAAGTTTGTACATACAGGAATTGTGCCTTGTTTTATATTGACCGGCATGGGGTTTGACACCCATTGGGTCAAATGGATAGGATAGATAAAACCATATTTTAGCAATTTCTCAACCTCAACCTTAATAGTTGCTTCTTTCTTGGGGTTAATTGGACGAAGCTTCTTCTAGTCAGGCTTGGCATCTGGATAAATTGTGATTTCATGTTCAACTATTTTTGGATCAATGCCTAGAATTTCCTCGTAAGACCAGGCAAAAATGTCATGGAATTCTTTAAAAAGATCTGTGTAGATTTGAATCTCTCTGGGAGAGGAATCAGCTCCGACGAAAACATTCTCCACGATGCAAGGGTTTCGGGAGATATTGATCGGTAAGGTTTCAGCGATAGTTTCCATATTACCCTTGACATAAACCTCGTGTTTAGCTAAGGGATTAATAGGACAAGACCTATCTCCCGTCATAGTCAAGGTGAATTCTACAGCTTCAATTCTGCTTAACTCTAGGAGGAAGTATGATCTGTGATGAAGATCTTCCCAGGGTTTGTCCGGACTAGTCATTGCCTCAATTATAGCTTCATCAGAGGGCAAGACTAAGTCTAATGAATCGATGTCAGTGAGAGAATCCTGAGCCCACTACTATCTGAAATGCTACATGGTAAGGCAGACGAGGTTTTAGGTCGGTTGTATCCAGCATGATTTTACCTATATTACAATTCTTGGTAGATCCTAAAGTGGTTAACGAGGCTTTCCTCCGGGAAGGGAAGCTTTGGAGTACCTCCAAAGAAGACATCACACAAGGGATTTGTGATAAATCTTCCACCACATAATAGTTCTGGGTGGCCCTTGTGTTTGGGTTGTGAGAATCGTTTTTGAACACACCTTTCGGGATGTGTGTCATTGTTTCACCCAACGTCTTCTCAATATGTAGAGGAAGAGATGGGAGTTCGGCTTCTTTTCCCTTCTCAGAAGTGCTTGGTTTACTATAGTCATGCACTCTAGTCGATATAAAAGCATCACCCTTCACCATATATACATTTTCGGATGTGGGTTTGTTCGAAGATGGAGAGGGTCCTTGGTTTCCCCCTTCCGTGCTTGTATAGGTTTGGGTTAGATTTTTCCCATGTTGAAATTCATTGGTTAACACAGCAGGTTGTTGCTGCATCACAAACTTTTGGGCTTCTGGAAGCCAAGCACATAGATGGGTCGGGTGGTCTTCCGTGCATAAGTTGCATGGATACCGCACCTTCTGTTTCTTAGTGTTGTCCCCACCAACATTATCGGTAGGTTTTTTATCCCCCTTACCCTTCTTTCGTTGTTTCTTCTTTCCTTCAAGCTACTGGGTGGCCTTTGGATTAGCTGATTGCACTGTGTGTACATCCAATGTTTTGGTAGGGGGCACAGCCAAAGCTGTAGTTTGGCTGGTCGTTGTGTGTTGTATAGACAACTGCTGCAACTGCTTCATTAATTGCTCAACAACCTTTGTTTGTGTTGAACCAACAACACCATCGGCATGTGGTCCAGCTCTTTGTATGGTGTTATCAAGTATTCAGCGTGGCGCATCTAGCAAGATCTCGTATAATAAACCGGACTGAGAATAGACTAGCTCAAGTTATTGAGCTCTCATGATGGCGTCTTCTTCAAAAAATACTCTCGATGTCACGACGTCTTTGGACAACTGGGGAACCAAAGACTTAAGGAACCACTCAAGCAGGAATGCTGGTGGGACTGGTACCTTAATTAAACTCTTTCGACGTCTCCATTCTTAGATGTGATCAGAGATATGGTCCGCTTTTGTTTGTGAGAAATTGGCCAGTAGTTCGGTGCCAGCATCATATCTCACAGGTAACTGGAAATGGTTTAGGAAAGCCATTGCCAGTTCGTCGAAGGAAGAGTATCTTGAGAAATCGAGCTCAATGTACCATTTCGCGACACTCCCAATAAGAGTATGTTGAAACAATCACAACTGTACGGAGTTGTCTTTCAACGAGTTAGATGAGCACCAAAGATGGAAGGTAGTCACATGATCTCCTAGATCTTCATTAGGCTTGGCTTCTAACTTTGGGATGTTTGAAGGTAACTTCGTCGGCATAGAAGGCCAACACAGATCGTAACATATAGGGTCATTCAACAACCTTGTCAAGTCTGGCAAATGCAAGGTTGCTAGGAAGGGTAGTTTGGGTTGTTGGTGATAACCTGGGAAAAAGGGGCCTGGAGTTTGACTGGAACCAGGTTGCCAGGAAACGTTCGGTTGCTGGCCTGGGTTTTGGTAAACACCATGGCCATGGCCAGCGTATGGATTTTGTGTGTGAGGAGACATCATCGACTAATTTCCAAAATATAACATAGATGGTTGGGCATGCATTACATTCGAAGGACTTTGGGAAGGTTTGCCCCATGTCGGTCCCGTGGGGATAGGAATAGTGCTTTGTTCGGGGTTCCATTGATTGTGAAAATAATTACCCTAGATCGGCATTCCTGATGAGGGAACTGATCCCTGCCAATAATTCCAAGTCCCTGATGCAGAAGAAGTTCCTGGGTGTGCCCCCTATGAAGGAATAGTACCCTCCATAGGAATAGGTTGTCCAAAACTGGGGTTGCCCCCAGTTGGGAAAGTAGCTGACGAGAAGGCATTGTTACCAAAGACACCGAACAAAGAAAACGGTGTCGAAACTACCGGCATAGTATGCGAAGGTGGTCCTTGACTCCCCGCTCCAAATAAACTATGGTGTGTAGGTGGCTTGACAGATTGTTGATGCATGCCACCGAGTGAAGGGGATGAAGGAGGTATATGACCTCCCTCATAAGGGAAAGCGTTAAAAGGAGCAAGAGTGCCCCCCATGTGTCCTTGCAGAGGAGCGCTAGAGCTCCCTGCCCCCAGACCTGAAGTCTGTGAAGTGGAGTAGGAAAGTACAAGACTTGTACCTGAACTAGGTATCCTGTATGAGAATGGAAGGCATGTCTCACTTGGTGTGAAAGGGGTTGTTTCCGTCGCCAGAGACGGGATCGAGCTACTATGCGATGTAGAGGCGATCGAGACCATGGTGGCTTGGACCAGTGACAGTTGGTTAGGAGGTGGAAACTCTCCTGTGGTGACAACCATAGTGGGAATTGAAGAATTCCCAGAAGGAGTAACAACATTTGTTTCCATTGCTGTGTGCGACACTGTCTGGTACTCATAAGGATGAATTGGTACAATGGTGGGTGTTGAAATATCAGTGGTGGAGGTTTCAACTAGACCAAAATATTTCACTCCAAGGTCTAAAACGGTCGATTCCTCCTGATGTTGGTCGGGAAGAATTTCTTGTGACCCGGTCATTTCAAAATACCCTTATTGGTCTAGCTTTTGCCTTAGTGGTGGCGGGGGTGGATCCAGTGTAACCGACAGGAGGCCAAGAAGCCTTCGTGACCATTGGAGCTCACGATCCTCCACTGTGTGAGAAGATCAAAGACACTCTAGGGTGTTCTAATCGTTCAAAAACAACACACACTAAAAAAAAGTCCCTATAAGAAAAAATAGGCAAACACTAAACTAATTGGAAGAACAGTTACAACAACCAATACTAGAGCAACTTACCGGTGCAAGTGCAACTCGAACACGAAAGCACCCTCCGGGTATACTCTGCAAAGCATGGCCCGATATCTGTCCTAGGTACCGCGGTATACCCCCGCAGTTACCTGTGTATGTCCCTAAAAAATATAGGCAACTAGATTGTCAGCGCGCGAACAGTCACCAGGCGGGTACAGTCAAAAGGCGGGTAGACCACAATGAGAAGGGTATCGAGCCCAAAACATGTCAAGGGTATCAAAAGCAAATGGTCTGAAAGACAACTGAAGACCTCAAATGGATTCGAGACCCACAAATCCCCATGGCAAATTTAATCGACGAAATCCCAAAACAAGCCCTTTATATGTGTTCTCCACTACGATTGGTCCAACTTTGGAGGGGTTGTCTCTGCTACCTTTCCGCACGCGACCTCCTGTTTATCCCATGTGTTAGAAGGGGATCCCGGATAACTTTAACAATACTAGACTTGGACACTCCCTAACTCAGACTCCACTGTTTGGTTTTAATGGCCTTGAAGAGTTTCCTCTCCAACCTAATCCAAGGCCCTAATCCTAAACTATTTGGTTAACCCTACAAACATAAAAGTCTAATGAATTTTAGATTTGGCGTTAATTTTATGGCTTTTCCTATGTAAAAGGGTATGAAATTGAAACTAGTGATGTTTGAAAGATGAAAGTAAAAATGAACAAAAAACTGGAAACAAAAACCTTCACTTAATGCAAATTTTCAACTATTTTTCAAATTTTTAACAAATTTTCTAAGATCTTTTGAACAACAAACTCAAAGCAGGATTTCACTCAACTACGATCTACTTATGATCTAAGTAAACTATCAAGAACTTATGAAAGCAAAGACGTTTCCCTGGTTACTAATGCAAAACAACACTTTTCAACCAAACAAAGAAATGAAAGATTTTTTTATTTATTTGAATGCTCACAAAGAAAAAAGGAAAAATATCAACAAGTCAAAAACCAATAAAAACTTCTGGCCTAATCGCAGACCACAAAGAATCACTTCAAGAAATCACACACTAGCAACATAAAAAAGGACTCTCACACTTGTCTAAAAACCCTAAAGAAAATTTTAATGAAAACTTTTAAATGAAAAAAGAAAGATATGGTTGAGATCAAACCTAAGCTACTGACTACTAGGACAGAGATTCAAAAACCTGAGAGGTATAACTCTCGTCAAGGGAAAGGATGACTGTCTCACCCTCAACAAAAACTATCCTACACAAGAACACTACTGACAATTCAACAACAAGTGTGTGCACGCGAGCTGTGTAGAGCCAGAGATCTTGCACACGTGTTTTGGCCTTATACAGGCCGCGTGTATCTCTAAAACTCTAAAACAAATAAAAAAAGACAATCAAAACCAGGAAGAGACCACTGATATTGAGAACCAGGATCTCTTGAAGGCTTAGACACTTTCTTTAACAAAAAAAGAAAACAATGTAAGGAAAAAATTCGTAAAACAAACCAATCTAAGATGAACCCTAAGCTATAGACTTCAAACAACCAGGACTAGAAAGAGTTCCAGAAAACCCCTGAGAATGACTGATTCTGTAAGGGAAGAGGATGACTGCCTCAAAAAATTTCTGGAATCATACACGCTAATATTACTTCTTCAGCTAGCATTTACACGCGGGCTGTAAGAAAGTAGGGCACGGGTACACGTGTGCAGACCTTATGCAAGCCACGTGTACCTCTGTGGGTCTCGGACAAAAAAAAAATTACAGTTGAACAAAGAAACAGAGATAGCTGGTATGGACGACCAGAATCTCTATTAGCTCAGACTTTGCAGAAACTTCAAAGAACAGGAAAGAAAACCAGTCTTTTAAAAATACCCAAAAATATTCCCAGGAACCCTAGAGACTTCCCTAGTATGGTCGTCAATTCTGTTGTGGTGGGAAATCCCCCTACGGACTAGCATTTAGGGTTATATTATGCATGCAGATAAGACCGAAAGAATCCTACTTTCTACCTTCGTCCCAGACCTAATTCCCATTTCTTTTAAGAAAATACATGGTTCAATGAACATACCTTGTTTCGGATGTTCGATGTTGATCCTTCTTCATGCTTGATCACTTGTTGGCATCTATCCTCTCAAGGCTGACCTGCATACAAAACAAGCAACACACTCTACATGCATTTGCTCTACAGATTAATGGGTTAGAGATTCAAACACATATTCACTAAACTATGAAGAACTCATATAGTGGGACGAGAAAAGCATTTCTTTATTATTAACTTTAATGAATCAACTTACAATGTCGAGACCGGCCACTGCTCCTCGAACCTGATCCTAGGCTCCTCTTCAAATGTCCTCCAACTTCTTTTCTTTGTATTTCTCTTTGCACAAGGATGGCTAAAGGGTTGGGACAATGGGAATGTGCAATTGGGTAGAGTTTCTTTACTCTTATTCTCCTCTTCCAAATGGGACCCCTAACCCTTCTTTTATAGGCTAGAAGAAGTTAGGTATTTCGACGAACCCTCAGCCATACATGGCCGGGAGTTTCAGTTAACTCACCTAAAGATGTGTGTTCTGTTAACAAGTTTCCTTTTTTCGTGCTTTTGTAGGTACACATGGGTTGTTTTGGGTCAGCTAGCGTGTACATGCATGCAGTAATGGAGTAGGGCACGTGGGCCCTTATAAAAGAGGTTTATTAAAGAGTTGTTCAGCAGTTCTTTGGCAAATAAGGGATCTGAGATGGCCTGATGTCAGGTAAGCATGTATGGTGCAAATTAGGGTTATAACAACAGGTGTGGTCCCTTGTAGATGGACATGCTAAATTGTAAATCCTAAGTATCATATATAACCCAGAAAGGTGAACGAAAGATTAAAGGGAAGGTTTGTATGTTCACAAGTCCTATTACATGGTAAAAGGAAAAGGTAGTAGTCATGAAGTTTAAAACACCTAATGTTTATAAGGAATGAAAATTCTCTATAAAGGATAATGTTTAGGTTTATATATATGTTAGTCATAATGTTTATAAGAAATGGAAAATTCTCCTATAATGGGTGATGTTTACATTGATATGTATATGTTAGCCGTAATGTTATAAGGAATGGAAATTCTCTATAAAGGATTATGCTTATAATCATATACGTTTTATGTTAGTTATAAGTTCAAATAGATAATGTTGGTTACTAAGTTCAAAAATATAATGTTGGTTACAATTTTTATAATGAATCTCTAGATATGGGATGAGTAATAAATAAATGATAATGGGACACTTATAAGTAAACAAAATGCTTAGTAGTTAATTGTAATACTAAGAAATTGTCGTATTGATTTTCCTCTTCCTATAGTATGGAACTTCATAAGTAGTAAGCAAAAGGAAAGAAGAAAAATTATATGAAGTTTGATTATGTCACAGAACAAAAGAG
>ML779250.1:223010-263745 GCA_009831015.1 Picea engelmannii | reverse complement strand
GGCCAGAGTTACCCATCAAATTTAATCCATGGTCACGATGCAAATAAGTTCTGTTAAATAAATTTTCAACTTAAGAAAAACTCATTTTTAGTAATGGGGGACTAAATACATAGCAAGAAGATATCATGCTTGATAAAATATTATACTGTAAAAATCAAATAATTAAGTGATATAACTGATATTTGACAAAATAGAGAGGACTGGTTTTTCCGACAATGCAATGATACCGTCTCCCCTTTGCTTTGTATGTGGAGACGCCTTATCATTTGACACACCTGGGATGGATAAAATCGTATTCATACATCTCAACTTCAACTTTCATGGATCTGTTTTCCTGGTTGTGCTTCTCCATTACCTAGAAAATGAAGGAAGACAAAAATAACTTTTTATTCCAAGAATATTCGTTTTTCCTGAAATTGAAAGATTCCTTCTTCCTGAATACGAAATTTACTTTTACGCAAAGAACATTCGTTTTTCCTGAAACTGAAATATTCCTTCTTCCTGAATTTATTGTGCTGCATATGTGATCATTATTTTTGCCATAATATCATTATACAGCATCAACAAAACAGCCTCTTAGATTGTAGCTCAGGCAGTCGCCCTAGATTGATTCAACAGTTAGATCTAGATATCACACATTTATGAAAGCCCTCGGCATTTATAAGCTCTAATTCTAAAGGAACAAACCTTTTGTCCCAACGCCCAAAGTAAGATGAAGCCGAGCCAGGACGCGAAATACATATGACACAGAAAAGCAAGACAGATAAATTATTACGGATCTTTTTGCCAGCACTAGTTAAAACTTACAAGCATAGAATTCGGCCAGTTCTTTCCAGCTGGAATCGCTCTGAATCGCCTCTGGTTCTGTGTTTTCCAACATCCACACCAAATGCTCGAACAGCACCACCTCGCAGGCGACTGAAAAGCCGTCTCTGAAATTCTCAACAATGAGTACCCTCAACAATGGATGATTCGCATAATGGGCACTTAAGAAATATCGTTTCCTGGAGTTCCCAACATACACTATCTTACATCCCTCGGGCGCTTCGTCTGGTTTCTGATTATCTGCGTGGACAAGGCGAGATGGCCTGTTTTCAGCAAAAGTGGGTGCAATAACTTTATCCCAGTCATGAGCATCATCTTGAAATGCATCAGAAACAGAAGTGAGATTGCTGTGTGAATGTCCAACCCTTGGGAAACTTTGCCACCTCTTGAGAATGGTCTTGATCTTGTTCATCTTGTAGCTTAATGCCAGCAGCATCCTGAAAGGAAGAATTTGCCTGGCTTGCAGGCTGTCAAACTAACGCGATATCCGTGAAATGCTCTTTTATATGCTTTCCTCCCAACGAGACGAATTGCAAAGAGAGATCAGTCTGGGGACTCCATTAAAGCAGCTATGCCGCGTAGTATTCTAAAGAAACATTATTCTAATATAGCACATGGAGGGAAGAGGATGAGTACTACATGTTAGGTGACGGATTTGCAATAATGTATGATGTATGTTCGTTGGCTATTGCCAAATTAGAAAGTGAAGAAGTTCCTAACGCGTTGCTTCCATAAACCTTTTGGATAAAGATAAGCATTTGGAAATGCACCTGTGAGCCTGTTTGGCAACTTGTCAGAGAATCCTATCCCTCACTTTGGTGTAGTAAAAACGTTGGGCGCCCCTACAATTATCATCTTAACGGCATGCCACTCTCTCTTTGCCATTGGTTAGTGCAAGAAATAAGTAGTACCCTCTGAACACTGAAATTCAATTCGTACCAGTGTCGAGAGTTGGTAAGTACCATTTCAACAACATCTAAACATCTAACGTACCAAAATTTAATGACGCTTTTCTGGACTCGTACCAATGTTTATATGACTATTGTAAGCTCACTGATTTGTACAAGTTATCTATAAAGCCACGGCTGCAGAAAATACATGGTAAGGATCTAACCTCTCATCCTTCTCCAGGGCTAAATATCTGTTATAATGGACACACAATTTCTTCAATCAGTCATCTATCTCATTGGTCCGTAAATTTCTTATTTAAATCATTCAAAATAGAGCCTTTATGTTATTGATTCCTAAGTGTTTAAGGAATCAAAGCATTATGTTTATTTATTGAACCTAGGATATGGTATTTGAATTTTGTGAGATGTTAAAAAATATATTTTTTTGTTGAGATATTAAAGAATATTTTTAATTTGTATTTTTAATTGTAATTTATGAGTTTTTCAAAAAATTTAGTATCATTTTTACTTCATCATTATTTATATTGTTTTAAATATAGTGATTAAATAAAATAATTTTGTATTTTTCTTAAAATATAATAATTTTGTATTTTCATCAAATAAGGTAAACTATTTTTTTTGTTTTTTTTTTAATATAAAAATTAATATTTCCTATCTAAATCTCTTCATAAAATATGTGTATATTTTATTGTCATTATTCATTGAAAATTTCTATAAAGTACAAGAATTGAAAATGTATCACCTTTCATCTTCATCAAATACTTTATCTCCAACCAAAAAAACCATAAAAATAGATCTTGTTCATATTACTAACTTACTTCCAATCTCTTAAGAGATTAAGGAGGATAAGACACTTTCTATGCAATATAATGAACCCCTCATCAATCTAAAATCATAGAACACCATTATTTTTCAAAATATGTGCAAATTCTATCATTACATAAACAAGACCATTTCCAAATAACTTGCAAATATCAAATTTAAATTAATGTTCAATTAAAAAATTCTTTAATCAAAATCTCACAATAAAAATTTTCTTTCTTAGTGAACCATTCAAATCTTTGGGGTTGGGGTTGTATGACTTTCCTTTTCCATCTTATACTACTTGACTCAACACTAATCCATTGTACCCTTTTCACATTTATTCATAAAAAAATTGTATTATTAAGTTGAATACACCTAATGATATTACACACTCATTGAGAGAAGCTACCTAACATACCATGATCCTTATACCAATGGGAGAAACCACATGGGAGTGGTGCCTTCTACTAACATAATGGGATTGCAAAGTGAGTATGATTGTTGGTTTTTCTTTCCCCTACCCTTTGTGAAGGCCTCTTTTAGCTAATACTCCATGGCACCCCTTTCAAATACCTTGTTAAAAGATGGGCATTACAAAGTTAGATGCACCTAATATTGGTGCTTCTTGGAAATGTTTCTAAAACATAAATATACTTCTCTATACAAAAATTACTAGCTCACATCACTCGTAAGAAGTTGCTCAAATAAACATATAAATTCCAATATATTGTGATTATTGTTGAGATTTTAAACTAAAATGTTTCTTAATGAAAGTACTATGAGTACTTGTTGAACCATAACAATATATAAGCTCCAATATACCATTAATCCTGATAACAAACCATAACAACATATGAATTCCAATATACCATTAATCACCATAACAACATATGATCTCCAATATACCATTAATCCCAATAACAATCATAATAACATATTGTATCTTATTAATATAATAGTTGATTGATTATAATGTGAATATACTATACTTTTATTTAATAAAAAAGAAAATAAAAATGACAAAAATAATTAAGAAAAGTGGGATAGATACCTCTCTGTACAAAAATTAAATTGCATCTCATGTTGAACTCATAACTCTGATACATGTGCAAGTAAAGATAGTATCACAAGCCCTCTGATCGACCCACTCCCGTCACCATGTTGCCCCACCTGGTCATATCAACCTCCCACATCATTAATGCATAGTTTTTGTGTCTTTTCTCATAAAATTATCATCAAAGATCTACACTATTTGGATAAGCTCCCAACTCACATTCCATTTTATTTTTTGAAATACCAAGTCTCTCGAGGCATTAACATGGTCCCCCTGAACCGTAATGAAATGTTAACGAATTTTCCCAACCCCAAATAATTTCCTGCAGATTTGAACGAACCTTCAAGCCATGTCCTATTCTTCGCCTCGGAATCATAATAAATGGAGCTCAGCGCGTCCAGTGATGATTTTGATGTTCGTCCACGCAATTTTATGATGTTTCCACGAACTCGCTGGTTATTATTCTTCATGGATGCAACAAAAGTATTTTGCATTGATTGTATTCATGTTTGCTCGTCGGTGTGGTATTGTTCACAATATAAATATTCATGACCTATTTTCACCCTTGGATCATAATAGATGGAGCTCACTGCGACGATTTAGATGTTACTCCCTACAGTTTTATGGTGTTTCTGCAAATTCGGTTGTTATTCATCTTCGTGTATCCAATAAAATTTAATTACATTAATGATTACTCGTCTTCCTCCACTATTTCAATATCTGTCATGCCATTTCATTCTCTGTTGTGTTGTTGGATGATCCCTGTGGTATCTTGTCCAATTCATTGAGTTGTGCTATCCTATGTTGTTTAGCATCTAAGAGGTCCATTCCTAACTTGGATGCTATCTTGAATGCTTTTATTTAGAAATCAAGCGGGAGAAAACGTGTTTTTACCATATACTAGATCATATGATGTATGTGCGAGTGTATTCCTCCATGTACTATGATATGCTCAAAGTGCCTTTGAAAGTCGATGTGCCCAATATTGATGCTACACTTGAAATGTTTTTGGTTAGGATGACTAAGTCGATGTGCCCAATCTTGATGCTACACTTGAAATGTTTTTGGTTAGAATGGCTTCAATAACTTTGTTTGTAGATTACACATTCCCATTGGCTTGTTGACTGTATGGAGAAGAATGTAGTGCTTGATCTTATATTGCTCTATAATGGTCTAGACAAGTTTTGATATAAACTAAGCACTCTCATGTGTAGCAATTTGTATTTGAGCACCAAAATGAATAAACATATCATTAAATAAAAAATATACAACATCTTCTTCAATAGCATGAAAAAGAGGTTTAGTTTCTATCGATCTAGTAACATAGTCAATACATGCTAGAATATACCTCTTTTTCCTTGACATTGGAGGAATAGGTCCTATGAAGTCTAGATCTCATTTTTTAAAAGCCTCTATGAGTACCTGAGGTTGTAGAGGTATTGAATTTGCTTGCATTGGTCGTCCCATCCACTCAAAATTGTCACAACTTTTGACGTGCTTCTTCGCATCTTTGAAAAGAGTAGGCCAATAATACCCTAGATGAAGGACTTTGTATGGGGTTCTTTTATGGGCAAAGTGACCTCCACATGGCTCATAGTGGCATGCCTTTAATATGTCAAACACTTTATCCTCTCACACACACCTCCAAATAATTATATCAAGTATAGTATGGAAAATTTCTCCATGTGATATCCTCGAATTATTCAAAATTTTTTTATTTCAAAGTTGTTGTTCTAAAAATAAATTTCCATTTATGGAAATTCAAATTTTAGATTGTGAATGTAATTATTATTTTTATGACTCTTGGAAAAAAAATGACTTTCCAATTGTCCACTTTTGATGGACACATGTATGAGACAAACATTTTAATAAATTTAATGCTAGAGAACAAATAGAACAACCAGGTTAAAAATAGCTAACTATGACTCCATGAGTGGGGAACATGTTTGAGTTCACTCGGAGCTGATTGTTACAAGTGTCAGAAGTTTAGTTTTATCACTAGCAGCCCCTAAATATCATGGATTTGAAAAGTTGTGAATTTCCCAAGGAGGGAAAGGAACAAAAATTCCTACACAACGGAAAATGAAATATATACAACATATGTGGGAGGCAGGAAGTTGCTTAGTATGTTTGAAAATGAAATATTTGTTGTTATGGGCACATCTGGTGTTAGGCAAATAATTTTCTGAATTGTTCAGAGAGACAGTGGCTATAGAGTGATTCACAATTTTCCCTTATGGAGTCGTGGTCAGGATAGGGGGTGATTAGGACAAGTAATCATGGTTGTTATGTATCTACAGCTAGGTGGAACGTGGTTGTTCCATTTTTTTCCCAACATAACTGTTTTAGGTAGATATCTTAACTCTTTACTTTTCATTCTTCTGAACTATTATATATATATATATATATATATATATATATATAATGATCTATACACGTCTCCCTCATGGTCATAATATATTGGTTGATTTACATGTTGCTTAAATATATGTTGGTATATTCTTGTTGTATTTGACTTTATTTTAGCTTTAAAATATGTATGTAGGTCACATAATAGAAATACATAGATAATTGTGTAGTTACTAAAGCTAAATAGGATCCTTGTGGAGATCTCTCAACATGAAAACTAGCTATTTCAGGAAAATAAAAACAAGTGCAATAAAATGGTTAGATAGCATCGAAGAGAGTACTAAGTAAACTAAATATTCCTACTTCTTCCTACATATTGTCTCTAGAACCAATGGAATGAAGAAAGACTCATGCAATCATAATTGAGTATAAACACAGGTGAATTAAAAATACCATATATATATATATATATATATTAACGAGAATGATTATCTAATACAATAGAGCTTAGAGATCATTATGGAAAATTTCATCTATGTAGTTTCATAGGCCACTGTTGTCTACAGGGCCTTGTAGATATATTCCAGAAAAAATATTAATACAAACGAGGTTATACATGCCTGAATAACTTATGTTAACTTTCGAAGAATAAAATAATCAACATCAACTGTCTATAGAAGATCTAAGCAAGAAAAAATCTCATCTTCGATTTGTGGGAGACAATCCTAGTAAGAAGTCAGTTTTTTATGGAACTCGAGTACCTTTTGGTTATATGAAAGTCTCCTCTCTCAAAATCGGAAACATATGATATTTAACCTACAAAGGGGAAAATTAGAATATTATTATCTCCTCGAATTACTAGAAGGACACATAAATAAACAAAAAAGAGGAGGAGTATGACTTATCTTGGGTGTGGAATTAATTCTGGTTGTTTTCATTTGCGAGTAAATTGGTTAGGATATTTAGACACTTAGGAGTTAGTTAAGATCTACTTGGTCTAATATGTTGTTAGGTAAAAGTGTGTTTCTTTAGTATGCATTAGTATGCATTTGTAGTTAGGAAATCCGATGGTCATGATATGTTCCCAACATAAAGTGATCTGACGGTTCATACTCTCCTCGATCTTAATGGCCATTGATCCATGGCTTAACACCTGATTGGTCCATGATCTCTATTTAAAGAGTATGGAGGGTCATTTGCCGATGATCGATTGTGAGAAACTCTCTTGTAAAATCTCTCTATAATCTTTTTCTTTTCATTAATAAACTGCTTCAAGTGGCCACATTGGCTGGGTCCGTGGATGTTTCCCCGTAGGGGTTTTACTACGTGAAAACATCGGTGTGTTGATATTTGATCTGGTTATGTGAGTGGTTAATGAAGGTGTTCGTCCTCTGTTGGAATACCTGTGTTGTCGAACATGGTATCAGAGACTCTTTGAAGACCTGCTTCTGTTGAAGATCGAGATCGTGAAGTCGAGTTACCTCATCTCCATTTTCTGGCATTTATGTACATTTATGGGCTAAGAGGACTGTTTCATTGTGTCTGAAGCACTCGTTTCATTCAGTAACACTTTTTGTTTCACTCGAAAAGGTTTCTGTTTGCCCAAGATATGACCATTACAGTGAGATCTAGAGGTATAAAGCCTGAATACGCATTTTCTAAATTTCTGCAAAGTTTTATTTTGATTTTATTTCAGTCTGTATTTTTTATTTCCGTGTTGCTACTCCTTTAGATCTGCATATGCTCTTTTCCCCGGACCTTGTGCAATCTCAAAAAATCAGGAACAGATAGGAAAAGGTGCATCTTCTGGGTAAGATAACCAAGATCTAACCCTTGTTGTCATTGAGAAGCGAAATTGTTTTCTTGTGTGAAAATAATTTTTTTTTAGCACACTCTCCAAGGCCATCAACAACAACAACAACAACAACAACAACCTCAATCCTCCTTCCGAACATTACAATATGTTTTGCTAGACCATTTGGTTAAAACTTGCCTGATTAAGTAAGAGGTCTTGAGTTCAAGTTTCTCTTTTGTTACATTTTTTGAAAGCATTCATTCTAAAAATTGTAAACTGCATTTCACTTCAAGTATAAAAGTGAATCACTATAAGTAGCTTTATATTTTATTTTAGAGTTATTTATTTTGCATGCAACTTTTCTGTTATAATGTAACTTCATTGTAAAAGTGATCCCCACTTCTCTTTATAAAAGTGGGTCACTTCATAAAGCAGCTTACACTATCACGTGGTTATTTGGTTACCATTTATGCCTTTTTTTTTAAATGGCATAACTCTCACATCGAAAGTCCATTTTCAGTGTCGTTTTTTTTAAACCGCGTAACTTTTCGAGATATTTCCATCCAAATCATTAGTTTTAGTTTTTAAATCCACATTATCTGCATATTTCATATGGTTTCTACAAGTAATGTCTTTCTTACCAACAACAACTGCTTCCAATGGAAATCCCATATGGAAGATTTGTTAAGAAGTAAAGGCCTGTATCGGATTACCGTGGGAAAGAAAACAGCACCCACTAATGATGATAAGAAAGACAAATGAGATAATAGGAATGATGAAGCATGTGGACTAATCAGAATGTCCATCTCTCCTGATTTAAGGTACCACCTTCAAGGAATTGATGACCCCGAAGAAGCTTGGAACACGATTGAATCTGTGTTTGATAAACTCAATATTATTTGAGCACAATAGTTAGAAAATCAAATACTGACCTTGAGTCCAAGTGACTTTTCTTGCCTTGGAGACTACCTATCTAAGTTTAAAACACTCAGAATTTTATGTGAAGAATGGAAGATAAAAATGGAGGAAGAGCGTTGCATATATGTTATTATTTATAAGCTAGGTAGTGCATATTTTTTGTTTGTATATACCTTTTATGCCATGAGAGAGGCTCTAGGGAAAGCTTATGAAAAACCCACTCTTGAGTCCTTTTGTGCTTCTTTGATTAGAGAGGAAGATAAGCTTGTACAACTTGGAGTGATCAACACTGCAGGTACCTCCAACAAAGCCTTAGTTTCCAAGAAGAAAGATAAACCCAGGTATGCCAAGAAGCAACATCCTCGCTACAACAACAAACAACATAAGGGTCCCAAACCCACTCAGACAACTTCAACTCCTAATGGTGACAAAGGAGCAAAATATAAAAGTAAGAATACTAACAGACATTGCAACTTTTGTGATAAAGATGGTCATGATGAGTCCAAATGTTTCAAGAAGATGGAAGTCTTAGAAGCAGCGACGATGAAGAACAACATCAATATTGATTCTTCTTCTCATGGACATGCACTTTCTACTTCTAGTTTTTCTTCAATACACCTTCTACTACTACTTCTTCTTTTGAGGAGTGGCTTATTGATTCAGGAGCATCTTATCATATGGCTAAGATTAAAACCATATTTTCTGCTCTAAATGAATGTAACACCAAGAAAATATTTGTTGGTGATGATAGATCTCTTAGTGTTGTAGGATCTGGAACAGTTCGGGTAGAAAATGGTCATTTCAATGATGTATTATGTGTTCCAAATCTTTCTTGTAACCTTCTATCAGTACATCAAATCACTCATTCAGGTGAAGGTAAAACCGTCGAGTTTTCATCTCACTAAGTTGTAATCAAGGATCTAAAAGATCCCAAGCTTGCTTTTGCAACTGGAATTGCTGATGATATTACTAGGTTGTACAAGTTTGACAACTTTGGGTCATCATCTTTTTCATCAGTTTTTGTTGCTCATAAAGATGACTTGAGCAAACTTTGGCATGAACAGTTTGGTCATCTAAACTATCGCTCATTGAAACAACTATGTAATCAATAGATGGTGACTGGTCTTCCTCTTGTTTCATGCAAAAATGGTGTCTGTGCCGGTTGTGTTATCGACAAACATCATCGGGACAGTTTTGACAAACGTGCCTCTTGGCACACCTCGGGTCCTTTGCAGCTTGTTCACAGTGATTTGTGTGGTCCACTTTCTTCTCCTTCTTTTTCTGGGTGCAAGTATTTCTTAACTTTCATTGATGACTTTTCCAGACGTACTTGGGTTTACTTCTTAAAACTCAAGAGTGAAGTTTTTGACATGTTTTTGGCCTAGAAGGCCCTTGTAGAAAAGCAATCTGGACATCAAATTCAAAGGTTAAGAATAGATAATGGAGGCGAATATGTGAACAATAATTTTACAAGCTACTTCACTACACAGGGAATCCAAATGCAACACACTGTTCCATATACACCACAACAAAATGGTGTTGTTGAGAGAAAGAACCGCACATTAAAAGAAATGTCTAATTGTATGATCCAATCTAAGGGATTAAGTCTAAAGTATTAGGCGGAAGCCATCAACTGTGTAAATTACATAGTAAATCACTCTCCCACAAAGGCTCTTAAAAATATAACACCGGAAAAAGCTTGGACTAAAACTAAACCATATGTAAGTCACTTTCGTGTATCTGGCAGTATAGCATGGGCTCACATTCCTGATGAGAAAAGGAAAACATTGCAACCTAAAAGTGAGAAGTGTATATTTGTTGGTTATTCTGAAGATGTCAAAGGTTATAGACTTCTTCAATCACATTTTAATGAAACTATTATTAGAAGAGATGTTAAATTTGATGAAAATCTCTTGGCCTACGAGCCTAATTTAGCGATTGTGCCTTCTTTGGACTGTGAGCCATCTTCGGTGATTATGCCTTCTTCAGGCCGTGAGCCATCTTCGGCGTTTGTGACTTCTTATGATCTGGTTTCTTCTTTAGATGATGACAGTGAGGATGAAAATCCACCTATGCCTGCTCACCCTCCTCCAGATGAGTCCTTTGAACCTGAACTAGCACCAACTCCACCACTTCCTAGATGGGTCCGTTCAACATGAGAAGTAGTTGGTGATCTTATCGATGATCCTTCAGATCAACGTCAGACATGTTCACAGTTCCATCGAGCCTCTTCTCTTTTGGCTCAAGTTTCAAAAACTCATGATCCAGAGGGATTTGCAGAAGCTTCAGGTCATCCAGATTGGGATACAACAATGAATGAAGAGTAGTTTTCTTTAATGGCAAATGATACTTGGGATCTTGTACCTCTTCCAAAAGGAAGAAAACTTGTTAGATGCAAATGGGTCTACAAAACTAAGTATGCATCATATGGAAGTGTTGAAAGACACAAGGCTCGGTTAGTTGCCAAAGGAGTTTCCCAAGTTAAAGGAATTGATTATAATGAAACCTTTGCCCCTGTAGAAAAAATGAATTCCATCCGCCTTGTTCTTACCATTCCTTCCTCCCATAAATGGGAGGTCCATCAGATGGATTTTAAATCCGCCTTCTTCCACAGAGATTTGCAAGAAGAAATCTACATGGAACAACCTCCTGGCTATGTCTAGAATGACTCTAGCCTTGTTTGTCGCCTCAAGAAACCTCTTTATGGTCTCAAGCAAGCTCCCCGATCTTGTTATGCCAAAATGGATAGCTTTCTTATTGCCACTGGATTCTCTAGATGTCGTTCTGATTCTAATGTCTATACCAAGAAAGTATAAATCCATCTCATAATCCTTGTCCTTTATGTTGATGAACTTATCCTTACTAGTAGTGACTCAAAAATTTTAAACCATGTGAAAACCAGCCTTAAGAAGAAATTTGAAATGATAGACGTAGGTTTTTTGCACTATTTCCTTGGCCTCAAAGTTTTGCAAACCAATCAAGGAATTTTTCTTTCCCAGTCTAAGTATGCTTGTGACCTTCTTCGTCGCTTTCACATGGATGATTGTAAACTAACCCCTTCCACCTTCCAGTCTAGAGTCAATATTTCAACCACCTATACTTCTCTTGAAGTTGATGTCACCCTGTACCGTCAGTTAGTTGGTAGCCTCTTATACTTGACTCATACCCATCCTGATCTTTCCTTTACTGTTGGTGTTGTTGCTTGATATATGAAAACACCCCATGAAATCCATTGGAAAGTAGCTAAAAGGATACTTTTCTATGTCCGTGGTACAGTTCATTTTGGGATACATTACATCCTAGGGGCGACTCCTTTATTGGTTGGTTTCACTGATTCAGATTGGGCCGGCGACCCCGATGATTGGAAGTCTACTGCAGGTTATGTTTTCATCCTTGGTTCAGGACCTGCCACTTGGGCCTATAAGAAACAACAGGCTATTTCACTTTCTTCAGCAGAAGCAGAGTACCGAGCAATGGTAAATGCAAGTCAGGAAGCCCTGTGGCTTCAACAGATCCTTTCAAAGTTTGGATTCCAACACCAGCATCTGACTAGGCTTTGGTGTGACAATCAGAGTGTCATCAAGCTCACCAAAGACCCAGTTCAATATCAACGTAGAAAATAGATCGAGCTACACATGCACTTCATCAGAAAGCTAATTCATGATCAAGTTATTGAAGTGCTCTTTTTCCCTACAGAAGCTCAAGTTGCAGACATTTTCACAAAGTTTCTTAAAGAAGCAAAGTTTTCCAAACTTCGATCTATGTTAGGAGTTCAGGAAGTTGTCATTAAGAGGGGATAGGATTTAATGCTTCCTTCCTTCTCCTATTGTGTCACTATTGTAAATCCTTCAATCCTATCCCCAGTTGTTCTTAAGGGGGGATTTTAGGATGTTTAGACATTTAAGATTTAGTTAAGATCTACTTGGTCTAATATGTCATTAGGTAAAAGTGTGTTTCTTAGTGTGTTTCTTTAGTATGCATTAGTATGCATTTGTAGCTAGGAAATCCGATGATCACGATATGTTCTCGACATAGAGTGATCTGACGGTTCATACTCTCCTCGATCTTAACAACCATTGATCTATGGATTAACACTCAATTCGTCCATGATCTCTATTTAAAGAGAATGGGGGGTCATTTGCCGATGATCGATTGTGAGAAACTCTTTTGTAAAATCCCTCTGTAATCTTTTTCTTTGCATTAATAAATTGCTCCAAGTGGCCACGTTGGCTAGAGCCGTGGATGTTTCCCCATAGGGGTTTTACCATGTGAAAACATCGGTGTGTTGATCTTTGATCTGGTTATGTGAGTGGTTACTAAAGGTGTTTGTCCTCTGTTGGAATACCTATGTTGTCGAATAGGTCCACGGTTTGGGAGAAAAAGGAGGCTTGTAACAACCCGATGGGTTCCCTCATAAGAAAAAGGGACCCATCATCAAAACTCGTATCCATATAATTAAATTCAAAAATACAACTAGATACAAATAACATAAATCCTTTACATTTTATGTTACTGATCAATCCATTTCATTCTTCGTGAGATATTTAATAATAGAGATTACTACAAAGTAAACTAATGCATTATCAAGACAGAATTATATCGAAACACATTACCTCAAGAATCAAATGAGGTATAGAGAGGAATTTCAAAAACAAATTTCAGAGAGTAATTACATAAACAAAGTATAGAGAGTGGTTACATAAGCGAATTATAGAGAGTAATCAAATAGACTAATTACCAAGATTAATTACATAATGTAATTACAGAAAATGAATTACAAAGACTAAATTTACAGAGACAACGATAACAATTAAAAGGGGAAAAACCATTAAATGCTTCCTCACATTTTAATCAGATTCCTTAACATAGGGAAACATAAAATCAAATGAAGTAATTATGGAGATAACGATAACTTTTTAAAGGATTCAGATCTATTAGTGTTTCCTCAAAAAACACACACGGATCCCTTATTATAGGAAAATCAAAATCCAAATAAATAATTACATAGACAACGATAGTATTTAAAGGAGTGAGGCTTATCAAACGTTTCCACGCAGAACAGACAGGTCTCATAATATAGAGAAAATACACAAAATGTAAGTTTATTGTGTATTTGTAAATAGAAAAAGTGTCGAGGGCTACGGTCAAGTAAAAGAAATAACAAGAGAACCTAGATAACGATTTCGACAGTCGAACTGGTAAAATTTGTTATCAAGTGGATTTGGGTATTGTCCCTTCACCATAGTTAAGGGGAGACTATATGCAAAGAATCAAGAGTAAACTATTACATACACAAATCCTCCTTCCCTTACACATAACCTCCTCTCTATATATTACATAATCCATTAACACGCTCATAATATGAGAAAATACAAAAAAATATGGGAGTATAACTACCTACTATAGGTGGTGTTAAGACCTTCATAAGTTAAGGAGGTATCAAAGGATTTCCAGGTTATGTCTGGAGTGGAGAAGAGAGATGCAAGTCCCTGAAAGATACTAATATCACCCATTACTTTTACCTCTAACTCTTTCTCAGAAATAAAATGATTTAGACTGAATAATTCTCACAGAGGAAAGTGAAATATTCTACCCATATTTCATTCAAAACAATTATCAATTCACATAAGACTTACCTGGTTATTCAGAAAACGACGAATTGCTTACAAGCATTTTGCTGCATCTATCTATGCCCATGGAGAAACAACGTTGTAGAGGAAATCTTAGCGAAAATAGGGTAAGGAGGTCGAATGAAATTAGTGTAATGGTGTCTCGATCCCATCATTCGTAGTGGAAGAGTGACAGAGTACGCCCCCCACTTCCATGTGAAATTAGTGAAGTGGAGAGCCTACATTGGTTAGACCCCTGGAACGTAAGAACCCATGGGTACATGGTAGGTAAATCGTTTATTAAGAATCTGCTACACCTTTAATGCATTTAAAGAACAACGTCATAAATCTGAGCACAATTTTGAATTGTCAACCACCAAGTTCATAAAGAGCCCCATATTCCCTTGCATCAATTGGTGGTGGAACTTAGGGATGTAATTAAGTCATGGTGTTACATGTTTTGTGGTAAGCCTAATCACTAACATCCGTATTTCAACGTGTGGTTGCATAGTCGCAACCCTTGGAAAAATACTTTGGTCCACTTGGTTAGGCTTAGTATGTCTCTTGTTTAGCTTATGAAGCAAATTCAATATGGGATTAACCTTTATGCACTATATAATAGCATAAAATGATATAAGTTGTGGTTAGGGTTTTATTCCTTCCAGTTTAGGATTAAACTAATATGGAGGAAAAACCTTTATGCATTAGAAGAATAGTATAAGAGTGAAATGAGAAGATATCAATATGGTTAGTATTCTTCTCTTATGGATATTTTTATTGACAAATGTTTTAAGTTAAAATCAAAGTAATGAGTTGGGTCATGAATGGTTGAAAACATTAGTGAGATCTATATTGTCATTAACGATAAGACTAATAGTTTCTCCCCGTTCAATTTTTTTTTAGTAGCAAATTTTGGGGTACATTACATATGGTATCAGATCTATTGGTTACAACACTTAGGCCTAAGGGTGTTATAACACTAAATATCTCTACACATGCATACCTGGCATCTTGCCCTCTTACTTACTATTTTTTCCAAGCCATCACTGAATTTATCTTCTTAAAAACACTATTTTTGAAGATGTACACGCCCTGCACCATTATTGCCCGCATATGTACACCTTCCTCACCACTACAACCCATGTACATACGCTAGTTGCACCAATACAAACCACTTATACTCACAAAAGTTGCAAAAATAAAAAAATTGCAAGGAATTCGTTGAGATTACGGGATATTGGGTAGTTTCCCAACTAATCCACCGCCTATAGCCAGTCACCCAATTGAATAACCATCTTTTTGTCATATAAAAGGAGGTTTTGGAGTCTCATTCGACATATAGACATAAGAAAAGTGAAACTCTGCCTGTTTCAAATTCCCTCCTTGCCTCAAGAAATTGTAGCCATCTTGTGAGAATGCATCATAATTCCCCATTTTGCCCTTTTTCCTCCATCATAAACCCATTCCATTTCACTAGAAGAAGTTTGAGAGGAGAAAGATACGTGGACGCACACTTGGATCTTGGTTAAGAGGAGACCAGACCAGGTTCGTGGAGCAGTAGCCAACCTTGTTGTAAGTGATCATTGTATTATCAATAAAAGAAATACTTTTCCTATTCCGAAATATGATGTGTCGAATGTTTGCATTTGATTTATGTTTTATTCTAACATCTAACCCATGATTTATATATGAGATGCATGTTTGTAGTTTCCTGTTTATCTGTTTGTGAATGCAGGCCAGCCTTGGGAGGAGGTTTGCAGTCAGTAGAGCTATCAAGCATGAGAGGATCATCACCAGATGTAGAGAAAAAGGTATAGTTACCTAATCCTTCTCGCTTTGTCTTTCATGTACGATTTTGGGATATGTTTGGGGTAGTTATAAAAGTATGAGACTTTTAGACAGTTGTGATCTACCTACATTGTAAACCCTAGTGTAGCCATATGGGAATTTTCCCCGATAAAAGAACTGGAAACCATACTGGGGAAGCCTCTAGGGTTTGAGGGAATTTTTGGGGTGTTTGATTGGTTTTATTACCTTTTCAGTTTCCGTGACTCTGCTGAGTTTTTTAAGGGATTCTGGTCACTTGTTGGTGCCATACCAGTTCTGCCTGCCTTGTCAGTCTGCCTATTTATTTTCTATTTTTGAGAAGTTACAGAGGTGTACGTGCTCTACTATAGGTCTGCACACGTACAAATGTGCCCTGCTTCATAGAAAAACCACACACATACGCAGGTTTCTTAAGCATCAATAGCGTACCTGTGTCAAGCTTTTTTCTTTTTTTAAGAAGAGGCATTCAATCTCTTCCCTGGTTGAAGTTTCACTTCTTAGGGTTTCTTGAAAGAGTCCATTGTCTCTGTTTTTATAGGCGTAGCTTGGGTTATATGTCAGTTTCTTATCTTTTTAAAGATTTCTTGTGTTTACTTCGAAAGGGTTTTAGGCGGGTCTTTGAGTTTTTGAATAACATGTTTGGTGTCTTTAGTGACTCCCTATGATTCGCGCTGGGCCAGAGGTCAGTTCTAGTCTTGTCTTGTTTTTCACTTCTTCCCCTTTCGTTTTCTTTAAAGAAAAGAAAAAAATATTTATTTCAAGTTTTCTTGTTTGAAGCATTTCAAAATAAAAAAATAAAATTGTTTTTTCTTAGTTTGGTTAAGTAGTTGGGTTAGTTATTCTGCTTATTAGGAAAAAGAGTTATTTTCTTAAGTTATTTACTGATTACTTAGAACATTAAGTATCTCTTAGTCGAGTGAAATTTCATTTTAGGTTTTCCTTTAAAAGATCTTAGAAAAAGTTAGTTATGAAAAGTTGGTTAAAGAGTTAGCTGCAAATCTTTATCGTTAACTACAAGTAATTTTTCTTTCAATTTCATTTATTTCTCCTTCTTCATCTCCCATACACATCACTAGTTTCACTTCCATTTCCTTGAGTTAAAAAACACCAATTAAGACGAACACTAATTTAAAATCAACTAGACTTTATGTTTGTAGGGTCAATCGACTAGTCTAGGCTAGAGCCTTGAATTAGGTTGGAGAGGAAACTCTTCAAGGATTATAAACAAACATTGGAGTTAGAGCTAGGAAGTGTAAGAAGTATAGTGACGTGAAAGTTATCCGGGACCCCCCTCTAACACAGGGGATAAACACGAGGTCACATGAGGAAAAGTAGTGGAGATAACCCCTCTAAAGTCGGACCAAGCATAGTGGGGAACACATATTAAGGACTTGTCGTGGGATATTGTCGGTTCCATTTGCCTAAGGAGCTTCATGTATCTTGAATCCATTCGAGGTACTTAGTTGTCTTCCAGACCACTTTCTTTCGATACCCTTGGTATGTTTTAGACTTATCTTGCTCATTTCATTCCACTCGACTATCGATTGTACCCGCCTCATGATTGTTTACGACCTGGAAACTTAGTTTCCTTTATTCTAGAGACTTACATAGGTGATTGCGGGGGTATACCACAGTACCTAGGGAAGACGTTGGGCCACGCTTTGTAGAGTATACCCGGAGGGTTCTTCCCTTTTCGAGTTTCACTTGCACCGGTAAGTTTCTCTAGTGTTGGCTGGCATAACTGTTCTTCCAACTAGATAGTGGTTTGCTTGGTTTATCTCATAGGAATGTTTCTAGTGTGTGCTTGTTTTCAAACATTAGTAAAATCCTTACTGTGTGGTTTATCGTTTCACAAAGTGGAATATCAATATCTCCTTCGGTCACGAAGGCTTAAAGGCCTACCGTCGGTTGCATTAGAACCACCATCGCCACCATTACGATGAATACCTGACCAACAAGGGTCATAAAAACCAACCAGGACACAAGAAACTATGCCTGAGCCTGCTCCAATAGGAGAGTACTTGAATCTGGAGGAGCCTACTATTTTTGACCTTGTAGTGGAAGCTCTCGGGCCAACCAACACTCTAATCACTGACTTGTTAGCGCTAATATTGGTACAAGTTGTCCCTCCAAGGGTAACACATCATGAGCGTCAGACAGTCCTGCAAGAAGCTATGGAAGAAAACGCTGCTACTTTGTCAGGGAGTCCTCACACTTCCTCTACGACTGCCACCACATGGGGTGTTTCACCTCCTAACCCACCTTCACCATTCCAGACCAAAATGGTATTGACCACCTCTACTTCGGGTAGTGGTCTGATTCCATCAGTGAATATGACCAATGCTCCATTCACATATAGTGCGACGGGCCCTCCATTTTCATATGAGATGCTCGGCTTTGATATGAACTCTGTCCTTACCTAATCCACCCTACATACCATGGGTCTGTGGTAGGGATCTCGAACGCTCCTTTGAAAGGGTCCATGGGGGGAAATTCAACTCCCTATAATGTTATCCCTTACAGTATGGGTCATACACCTCCTTCACCCCCCTCGCTCAACGATGCTACACAACCACCCTTTGAACCAAAAATGAACTACAACTTGTTTGGAGAAGGCAGTCTAGAACCTTCTTCTTACACCACACCAATGGGATCCATGTCATTCTCTTTATTTGAAGCATTTAGTAATAACTCTTTTTTGTTAGTTGTCGTCTTGATCGGGGGAAAACCTATTTTTGGACAACAGAATCCTGTGTAGGGTACTATTCCTACATAGGGGGGAAATACATGAGTTTTCGCCTCACGAGGACTTTAATATCCTTGGTAGGGATTAGTTCCCTCATTAAGGATGTCGACGAGGGGAAAACCCTTCCATGTTCAATGGAACCCGAGGCAAGGATCAATACATATCTCTGTCAGATCGACAGGGCGCAACCCTTTCTATAATCTTTGGAAGACAACGCAAGGATCAATCCCCACCCAATCTTCATTGTCCAATTACGAGAATCTTCCAATGATGTTTTAAAAAATGAAGTATATGTATGCTGGCCAAGGCCATGGTGTTTACCAAAACCCTGGTCAAGAGCCCAAATTTTCCTAGAAACCTGGTGCCAGTCAAACTCGAGGATCCCTTTTTCCTGTACATAGTACCCAACCCAAACTACCATTTCTGGCAACTTTACACTTTCCATACTTTTTAAGTTTTCTTAATGACTCAATTTGTCATGATTTACATTGGCCCCCCATGTCGACTACATTTCCCTCAGATATTTTGAAATTCAAAGGCACGCCTGGTGAAGATCCCGGTGATCACGTGACAAATTTCCACCTATGGTCCTCGTAAAACTCACTGCGAGATGATTCTGTATAGTTGTGTATATTTCAACGCACTCTTATTGGGAGGCCGCAAAGTGGTACATCGAGATCGACCACTCAATATACTCTTACTTTAGCAATTTGGCGATGGTTTTCCTAAACCATTTCCAACTACTCATGAGATACGATGTTGGCATCGAATTGCTGACCAACTTTGAGATGACCAAAACCAATCATATCTCGGATCACATCTAAGAATGGCGATGGTTGAAGAGTTTGATCAACGTACAGGTCCCACTGAATTTCCTGTTGGAGTGGTTCCTGAAGTCTTTGGTACCTCAATTATCCAAGAATGTTGCAACGTCGTAAGTGTTTTCAGAGGAGGAGGAAATAATGAGAGCTCAACAGCTCGAACTGATATACTCTCAGTCTGGCTTACTCTATGAGATTTTTCCAAATTCACCACGGTCCATCCTTGACAAGCCTAGACAAAATTTTGTACCACATGTCGATGGTATAGTTGGTTAAGCACAAGGAAATTCCACTAATCAGTTGTCAAATCAATTGCAATAATTGTCAATACAGTACATAGAGACCAACCAGACCTCAGGTTTGGGTGTTCCCCTTACTCAAATGTCCCACATACACAGTGTGCAGTCGATGAACCTGAAGGCCAACCAACAACCTGACAAAAATAGAAAACAATGAAACAAGAAGGGTAAGGGGGATGAAAAAACCAACAAAAATGTTGGCAGGGGAAACACAAAGAAGAGAAAGTCGAAGTATCTGTGTAAAATTTTCACGTAGGACCACCTGACTCACTTGTGCCCTCAACTTGCAGAGGCCCAAAGTTATTAGTGCAGCATCAGCCTACTGTGTTAATGAACCCATTTATTCATGGGAAAAATTTGACTCAAGCCTCTTCGAGTGCAGATGGGGGAAGTCAAGGACCCCCTCCATCTTCTAATAATTCCTTGGCCACGAACGTTTACATTATGAAAGGTGATTCTTACATAGAGACTAGGGTTCACAATTACGAAATATTGGAATCTGCTGAAAAGAGTAAAGAAGTCGTAACCCATCTGTTCCTCTCCATATTGAGAAGATGATGGGTGAAACAATGAAATGCATCTCGAAAGGGGAATTCAATAAATATTCTCACAATCCAAACATGAGGCCGCCCATAACTACTCTGTGGTGAAGGATTTGTCACAAACCCCTTGCGCAATGTTCGCTTTGGAGGTCCTCCAGAGTCGCCCTTCGCAGAAAAAGGATCTGTTATCTGCCTTTTGTTCTACAAAGACTTGTAATCTGGGAACGATCATTCTCGATACGACTGAATTAAAACCTTGTCTCCCTTACCACGTCACATTTCATATAGTATTTTCTTACCCCATGAAATATTTTACTCGAAACATTTTCCATATGGTGGTTGATGAGGGTGCCTCGACATGCGTGATGTGGTTGGCATGTTGGAAGGCCGTTGGCCAACCCATTTTTTCTTTGTCACCTACTTTGCTTACTGATTTCAATGGTCGTTCTTTCATACCACATGGAATCATCCCTTCTTTCTCCATGCATTTAGGAAGGAAGACCATTTTTGTTGAAGTTGAAGTGGTCAATGCGCCTCTCAACTAAAACCTTCTGTTAGGAAGGAGTTGGAACTATTCTATTCATACAGTGGTTGCCATAGTTTTCCAGGTATTGTTGTTTCCAAACGAGGGTCGGATCGTATCCATTGATCATATGTCCTTCTCCCATCCCAACTCTTCATCGGAGGAATCCACAATCCTGATGATTGATAAACCTCAGCCCAACGTTTTCAATGTAGGGGTGGGTTTGTACCCACCGTTGATGGGTACCTTCGATTACGCACCTCCTTCTAGAGATGTCAATCTCATATTAGTTATCCCAGACTAGCCTAGGGCATTTTACAAGTGTCTTCATTTTGAACGACTTACTTTCATGATCCATGGAATATTCTGTCCCCATTGGCCATGATGGAAGGGCCATGCCCTTGTCCATGGAATAAGTTGCATATTGTATTTTCCAACAAGATTTTTCCAACCCTGATCTAACTCCCGCACATAAGTTATATCCGGTTCTCAAGATTATTTGAGCTCAAGGTTCCCTCGCCACTACAGATTCTTCAGACTTGGTCTTTCCCTCTAACGAGGAGATTATAGAGGCATTGGCTAGTTCAGAAAAACCCTTGGATGATCTCCATCATAGATCTTATTTTCTTTCAGAGTTAAGAAGAATAGAGGCGGGTGAATTCATGTTGACTATAACTAGAGATAGGTCTTGTCCTATTAATACTCTGTCTACGCACATAGTATACGCTAAGGGTAATATGGAAACTATCATTGAAACGATACCTATTGACATCTTCAAAACCCTTTCCATCGTGTAGAATGTTTTCATTGGAGCGGAATGCTCCCCTGAAGAGATTCAGATGTATACAAACTTATTTAAGAAATTCCGCTATGTGTTTTTCTAGTCTTACGAGGAAATGTCAGGCATGGATCCAAGAATCATCGAACATGAGATAACAATGTATCCTAATGCCAAGTCGGTCTGACAAAAGCTTCATCCGGTGAATCCTCGGAAAGAGGCAACTATTAAGGCTGAAGCAGAGAAACTTCTTAAATATGGTTTGATCTACCCCACACAGTTGACTAAATGGGTGTCAAATCTCGTTCTGGTTAACAAGAAACAGGGTACGATTCAAGATCCATGCTCACTGTTTGAGATAGTTGGTTCATGAGATTGTTGTCTTTCTTGAGTATTGTATAAAAAATAGTTAGGTTGTTGGTATTTTTAGAAAACCTTTAACTAAATCTAGATTTATCAAGCTCTACATGATGCTTGGGCTTCAAGAAGATGAAGTTATGGTTAGGTGTCATGATGACATAATTTCACCTATTAAATATCCAAATCTATGTGTTGATGGGGAGGGTATTGGAACAAAACGAATTCATGGTTCATCACACATACCCTATATTCATTCAGTTGAGTGGTCAACCTACATTTGGATACATTCAGTTGGGAAGTTGACCATATCTTTACACTAGTCGGTCGAGTAGTTGGTGTTCCTATCAGTTAGGAAGTTGACCATAATTCAAATATAGTTGGGTAGTGGATTTAACATCCCAAAAATAGAATGTGATTTGGACACATAGGAGGTCTGATAAATAATTCATTTGGATCCAAATTGACATGGCGTATTTGGTGAATTCATCTCTAGAAAACAATGATTACATGTGCACAAGATCTTCCAGATTCTATGGAAGTTGGGTAGATCCTCAGGATATAAATAACATACCCCTCGCGTAATTATCATTAAGTGATCATAGTGATCAAGAGATCAAATATTCACTATTATTTTATGATCACAGTGCACTTTTCTTTAGTGTTGTAACGATGTTTTTGGACACCACCTTTTTCTTCTAATTTTTGTTCCTCTTTGATTATCTATAAAAAAAAATAAAAAATTCATTAGAGGTTCCACCCTATTCCCCAACACATTATGAATCTCTCTCAACACTAATTCAGCTCTTGATATTTAGGAATAGATGATTTTTCCCTATACATGAGGACTCCATTCTCTTTCAACTCGTAATATTTAAATTTCTGCTAAAAATGACCTTGTTGTAATGCTTCTTTTACTTGTAAATAATTTTGATTTGAATTTGAATATTCTAAAATTATGTCTTTTATATCATACCTATACATGCAAATTATTGTATCATTCATCTCATGCACTCTTCTATCGAGTGCATAAACCACTCTTTTCTTTCTTCCTTTCATATTCTTATATAAAAGTCATATTCACTGAGGAATTCCAACCACCTAACATGTTTGGTATTCAATGTTATATCTCCAAATAAATAGTTCAAACCATTGTGGTTTGTCCTCAGCTAAAATATTTTTCACATGACATAATGCCTCCACATATTTAAAGTGCAAACTATGGATACCAACTCTAAATCATGTGTGGCATAGTTCCTCTTATCGTATTTCAAAATCATCGATTTATATCATATCACATGCCCATTTTGTGTAAGAAATACACCAATCCCTTCCTTGCATTCATCATTGCACACAATGAAATTCTCATTCGATTCAATAATATTTAATATTTGAGCACTTATCAATAAATTCTTCATGCATTGAAAACTTTATTCACATTCACAAGTCCATTCGAACTTCTCAACCTTCTTTTGCAAATAAGTGATTGGGTGTGCAATCTATGAAAATTATTCAACAAATGTTCTATAATAACATGAAAAAATCATGAATGGCATCACCGATGATACATTCTTTAGATACGGGAATCTTCCAATGGTTTCTATTTTCTCAAGATCAATTGTTATTCTTTCCTTTGAAATAATATGTCCCAAATATTGAATATGCCTCTAATAAAATGAGCACTTTCTCAAATTGAAATAAAGTTGATGCTCCCTTAATATTTGTAGCATCATCCTTAAGTGTTTCTCATGACCTTCTTTAAAAACATAATAGATGAAAATATCATCCAAGAAAACCATAACAAACTAGTCCAGGTATTCTCTAAACTCTCCATTCATCAAACACATTAAGGAAACTGGTGAATTTGATAACTTAAATGAAACCACCAAAAAGACATAATTTCCATATCTTGTCTTCAATGTTCTCTTACTAGCATCATCCTATTTTATTCTCATCTGATTATATCTTGATCTTAGTTTATGTAACATACCCAACCAACCAATCCGGGAAACGCCACTACAATTTTGCTCTGAAAAATACCCAACCTCCCACAAGCAAGGAATGCCACATCAAGAACACACCTCTTGGATGATTCAAAAATTTGATAAAAATTAATTAATAAAGAAGCATGAAATACATACATGTAATGATCAAGATTCATTCGACAACATAAAATACATGCACAATATACCATGCACAACATTAAATAGAAAGCATGCATATTATAGGTACAATATCAGGTATTATAATTTAATACACAATAGAAATAAATACACAAGCAAAGGAAACCATAACAAGGAGATCTTATATTTTATAGAAGAAGACACGAATTGGCTTCAGACCAAGCACGTTCCACCCAACCATGGACATTAATGTTCCAAGTCTCAACAGCAGTGTCATCCCCGATCTAGGGCTATGAATCCACAAGGATGGTTCCAGAGTGTTACTTGGCTTCCCAAACAAATAAGCACTCAAGCTCTCACATGATTCTCTAGCACTCACAGCAATCTAGGTACCGAACTCTCTTATACCCATCGTGCACCACCTAAGAGAGCGAACCTCCACCATTGTCTTCCATGTAGTCCCTCGGGAAGTCCCTCTCCTTCCATGGCTCCAATGTAGTTGGTCCAAACTCTCCATGATGGGACTCTCAGGACTCACAGGTGTGAGAAAATTTGAACACAGGTCAAGCATATGAGACATGTAGGCCTCAAATAATGGATGGATTACACCAACAATCTCTACAGCCCACAAAACCATGTTTTTTCTTCAATGGTCTGACGTCCTTTCCCATGCCAATGCAAATGAGGAAAGATGAGTGAGTGAAGGAAATAATGGAGTGAATACTCCACGAAAGAGTATTAACAATGACAAAATCAGGGAATGAACACGTGAGGTGAGCAACAATAGCACCAGAATGGGGACAAGAATGAGAGTGAGCGAATGACTAAAACAAATGAGATAATTAGCCAACCAGGGAACCCATTCCACAGACCAGGGACAGGTTTTTGTAATTCATGGGGATCAAGAACCTCTTGGCCTTCCCCCAAGAGCTCACGTAACTGATTCCCCCCCATTACACAAAATGGGTAATATAAAATAAATAATCAAATATCCCCTCAAGCCCCCTCTCTTGTGGAATCATTGCCCCCTATAACTCTATTCTTTTTTCATCTAGAAGTCAACGATGTATTTATTATTAATAATGTTCACACATTATATTTCTTATTCACACTGACCTTTTCATATTTTTTTGGAAACTCTGGTGTCTCAGCAATTTAACAATACATTATTTAATATGGGGGCTCAAAACTCAGGGTGTTACATCCACTCCCCCTTATTTTGGCATTGTCCTTAGTGCATATACAAAACCTGAATCAAAATTCCAAAATGTATTCAAAAATATATAGGTACTCTACCTGCATGGAATATTGATGCTCCCTGGTAGCATCTTCAGGACTGTAGTAGGTCCACTGAACTTTTACCATCTCTATAACTCAATTCCAAATAATTTTGACCTTTTTGTCCATTATTTTCACTGGCTGGACCTGAAAGTCTCCCCTTGTCTCTACCTGAGTCAGATGCCAATCAATAACATGGTTAGGATCATGTACATATTTCCTTAGCAAAGAGACATGAAATACATTATGCACATTCATGGAAAGAGGCAATGTAAACATGTATGCAACTGGCCCTATTATGTCCAATATCTCAAATGGACTACAGAATCTGGCTGCCAAATTTTACAACTACCCAACTTCAAAGATCTCTTCTTGGGATTTACTTTCAAAAGCACATGCTCTCCTGCCTTAAATTCTCTTACTGTCCTATTCTTGTCATCATAAATCTTTTGTCTATTTTGAGATTCCTTTAAATACTTCTTAATCTTAACCATATGGAATTCCATTTTCTTGAGAAACTATGGCCCAAGTTTCACTATATCTGTTGAGTTGTCCCAACTTACTGGAGTATTGAATTTTCTACTATACAAGGCTTCAAATGGGATCATCTTCAATGTATATTGATACCCATTATTGTATGAAAACTCAACCAAGTGTAGGTAATCTTCCCACTTAGATGGATTATCAATCACATGCATTCTTAAAATGTCATCAATTACTCGGTTGATCCTTGTTTTCTACCCATATGACTGCAGATGGTATGTTGTTCTAAAGCTCAGATTTGTATCAAATCATTTAAATAAATCCCTTCTATAAATTTTAAGTAAACTTAGTGTCTTAGTCTGAGACAATTGTCCTAGGTATCCCATGCAACTTAGCAATTTCCCTCATGTAAATTTATGCAATATTAGTTGTTTATGAGTTGTTTTTACAGGAACAAAATGAGAAGCCTTTGTCAATTTATAAACCACTACCATGATTGAATCGTGTTTCCTTGTTTCCCTATGGAATTTAGTTATAAAGTCAATAGTTATCACTTCCCATTTATTCTCTCAAATTGGTAATGGTTGTATCAAACCCGCTAGGCGTCTATGCTTAGCCTTCACTTTCTGACATTCCGTACATCTAGCGATGTAATCAACAACATCCTTTTTTCATTCTAGGCCAAAAGAATTGGATTCCTACTGCTATAACTATTTTTTGGTAACCAGGATGTCCAACATATGGAACATTGTGCATTTCCTTTAATACCAAATTCCTAAGTTATCTAGAACTAGGACCATAAATTCTACTTTTATGAATAAGTAATACATCTTCCTTCATCTCATAATCTTTCATTTTTTGTTGTACATATCCTTGTTGTAATATTTCCTTTACCTGTAGATAATTTTGATCTGTAACAACAACATCCAAAATTATTCTCTTCAAGTCCGAATGATGCATACTGACAACTGTATCATGCATGAGATACACTCTTCTAATAAGTGCATCGACAATTTTATTTTCTTTTCCTTTGATATGATTGATATAAAATCCATATTCACTTAAAAATTCCAGCCATCTTGTTTTCCTAGCATTCAAAGTTTGTTGTTAAAAAGGATACTTCATACCACTTTGGTCTATTATTAATTCAAATCTCTTTCCCATGAGATAATGCCTCCACATATTCAATGCATGAATAATGACAGGAAGCTCCAAATCATGTGTGGAATAATTCCTCTCATGTTCCTTAATCTTTTTGGACTCATAACTAATGACATGTCCATTTTGAGTGAGGACTCCACCAAGTCCTTCCTTGCACACATCTGTACATACCACAAAACTATAATTTGGGTCAATAATATTCAAAATAGGTGCACTAGTAAGTAATTCCTTCAGGGAATTAAATTTTTCTTTACATTTTGTTGTCCATTCAAATTTAATTCCCTTCTTTTGCAAAGAAGTGATGGGATGAACAATCTTAGAGAACCCTGCTTAAAATATTCTATAGTTACCCCATAAAATATCTAACTTCTGGAACATTCTTGGGTGTTTACCATCCTCTAATGGATTCAATATTCTTTGGATCCACTGCTATACCCTGTTATGAAATAATGTTCCCCAAGTAATGGATATGTTCTTAATAAAAAGAATACTTACTCAACTTGGAATATAATTGATGTTCTCTCAGCACTTGCAATACCAATATTAGGTGATGTTCACTCTCCTCTTGAGACTTAGGATATACAAGCATGTCATCGATGAATACTATGACAAAATATCCAAATAATTTATTAATATTCCATTCATTGAGCACATAAATACAATTGGTGAATTGGATAATCCAAATGGCACCACTACAAATTCATAATTCTCATACCTGGTTCTAAAGGTTGTCTTATGGATGTGTTATTCCTTGATTCTCACATGATAGTATCCTAATCTCAAGTCTATCATTGAAATTTTCTTTGCTCATCTTAGTTGATCAAAGAGGTCATCAATTATGGGTAGAGGATAATTTCTCTTTATAGTAGACTTATCCAGTTGTCAAAAGTCAATACACAACCTCAAGGTTCCATCCTTATTTTTGACAAAGAGTATTGGTGCTTCCCAAGGTGAAACACTTGGACGTATGTACCCTTTCTTGAAAAAATCCTCCAACTTCATTTGTAATTCTTTCAACTCAGGTGTACTCATTTTGTAAGGTGTTTTTGATACTAGGGAAACTCATGTCACTAGATCAATGAAAAAATATATTTCCATTTTTGGTGGAAACCATGGTATTTCTTGGAATACATACTCAAATTCTTGTAGTATCGAGAAATCTTCAAGTATTGGCCCCTTTATATATTTTGGATCCTCCACATGTGATTCATACAATTGGTATCCTTTTCTGAAACATATCTTCAACTATAAGGGTGAAATCTCCCTTATAGAGATGGGTCTTGGAAATCCTTTCAAACTGCTCTATTTTCCATCTCCATCAAGACATGTAAATGTATCTCTATGACAATCTAGGACAACATGATGCTTTTCCAACCAACCCATTCCAATTAGAATATCATAAGACCCCAATGGTATGATATTTAGATCAACACTAGTATTCACACATTAAGACTTAGGGAACAACTTGTGACCATATCATGGATTTTTCTTTTGGTTCTAGCGGCTGGCTGAACCAAACTTGATTTTTCAATATTAATTTTATCCAAATGTAATCTATCCACTATTTTAGGATCAATGTAACAATGACTTACTCCTAAATCAATTAAAATAGAAACAAACTGATTTATAATCTTACCTTACACCTCAATCATGTTGAATTGGTATTCTACTTGTCTATCATCTAAGGCTGCATAAATCCTTCCTACGTCTTTGACTATTGTATCCTCTTGGATGTTGTGTACAATCTTCACTCTATCCTTTTTGTGTGGAAAATCCTTGTACAAGTGATATTATTTTCATCCCCAACATTGGATTAGTGGTCTTCGCCTTTTTCCCAAGTAGTCTTCTTTCTTGGATTCATCCTTAGCATACTGGTCATGATGATTTTTATTAGGCTCATTTCTAATGAAATAAGGTTTGAATCCCTTCCTTCTCTGATCATACTTCTCCTTTTTCTTATCCTTATAATATTTCTACATGGACTCTCTTCCTTGGCCTTTCTCATACATGTATTTATCCTTCCTGATGGCCTCAATCAAGGTCTTGGGATGATCATACAAAATTGTTTCTTTATAAAAGGATGGAATTCCACTCAAGAACCTTTTTATATTTACCTTTTCATGGTTTATAAACCCAACATACTTTAAAAACCTAAATAAATTATTCTCATACTCCTCCATGGACATGCTTCCCAGCCTAAGTGCAAAGAACTCCTACATTTTGTTGTCATAAAAATTCTCTGAGAGGTACTCCTTCTATAAATACTTCTTTAATTTCTTCCAAGTGATCATATTCTCATTAATATGTTCAAATTTCTTCAATTGATCCCACCACATTGCATCTTTCCCATGTAATTGGTAGGTATAAATTTTGGATTCTAGATTTGATGAACAGTTGTGCAATTGGAAATATTTCTTGATTCCAAGAAACCATGATTCGATGTCATATTGCCTTTCTCTTTCACCATCAAATGATGGTGGCCTGATCTTCCCCATATCTCATTGAAAAATGTACACCTCATGTCTCCTTCTTTGGTGCCTAACAAAAGACACCTATGGATTGCTTAAGGAATATTCAAATGCATAAAAAATTATTGTTGAGTAACGAGGTGAGTGGTGTCTATGAGCTCTAATAGCACTTCTATAATAACCTGCTCTGCCACGATCATATCTTTTTTCATGACACATGCCTTCTTCCTCTTGATTTGAGCCATTCTTGGCTTGAAATTGCAACTTATTTAATCTCTACAACACTCGATCATTTATACTACTTTTCTCTCTCATTATCCTCTCATTGTCTTCCTTCTATCTCTACACTTCTATTTTCAGGATCTTCACAGTTTCTAGCAATGTTTCTTGCTGCCCTCGACCCTTGCATCCATTGGATTTTGCCTTTGCATTTCCAATTCTAGTATTTTGGCCTTCATCCTATTTATCATGACTAGATTCTCCCTCTCATTATTCCATTTATTCAATACACATTCTGAGTTGATATGCTTAAATCCCTTAATTCTGCAAAATGTGCAAGTGACCATTTTGTCAGAATTAAGCATATGACAAAAAATATTGTCAATAATGATAAATGTCCTTCTTTTGTTTCAATCATGAGGAATTATATGTAAATAACAATTCCATGTTATCCTTGGGCCAATACATAAATCAATTATGCATGGCTCTTCCTTCAAACCACTTGCCCAAGTGACCACGGCTCGAAACCATGGGCCAAATCCTTCCTAGCACTTTTCTCTCTTAGAATTACTATATCTAAGATCATGTGGTTTAAAATCGACCGAGGGATGAGATTGATAGTCAACAGGAGCTTTGAGACTATGGGATTCGAGAGTTCTGGACTATCCACACTCTCAACTCTTCCATAGTGCCAAGTCTCTGTACTGCAAGATTTGTTGTCGTGTATCCTCTCTTGATCAACGAATAGGATTTCCTTCACAACTACGGGCTTCAGATATTTCCCAAGAATTTATCCCCACATATTCCTTAGTGTTGAACTACTGAAGGTATTCTCCTTCCTCCATGTATTATCTCCCAATCAATTGTGGAGATTAACTCCAGACTTCGAGAGTTCTTGAATCAAAGCAACCTACAACACAAATTATCTTGAGTACCAAGTCTCTAGACCTTGGGATCTTCTGCCACATGTTAGATGTAATCAAATCATGAGATGGACTTTATAATTCTATAGTCCTCGACCCTAACTTCTTATTCCTTGAATCCTATGGATTTCCAAGTCTCCAGACTACAAGATCTACTACCACGTTTCCCATCCCAATCAACCAATGATGATTTACTTCTCTCTTTGGAGCTTCTGGGGTTTCACCTTCATCACACATTGTTCCTTAAAAATGTAAACCAAGCGAACCCTTAGAGTGTTTGTCGATAACTAAGCACCAAGGGGAGCTGTGTGGTGGAAAATAAGGCATTGACATGTGGCCCTATCTAAAGGGTGACACATGTCATATACTAACTGGCACAAATGGTATTTGAAAAACATGAGACATGGTGACACATGGAAAGAATCAAGTGTGTGCACATCACCCTAGGTAACATCAGTAGGACACGTCACACAAGTGCCTCATGACTTCAGGACTTCAGAACTTTGAAACTTCGGGAGAATTCTCCACACTACACCAAAATCGCCCGAATGTTGAATCCACAAATAGGATGATCTACAAGCATGTGTCCTTGAACACGAACGGTCCATATTTACTCTGAATTTTGGGACTTCAGAGGTTTTTTTATGATCCCCGACCATTGGTCATCAATGATCAGAGATTTTTTTTGTCCGAAGAAAAAGGAAAACTTTACCAGAATATGTCGATCCCCAACCATCGGACATCGACGATCAATGATTTTCCTTCATTGATCTTCAACCCTTCACCCAACTCTTCGACCCCTGACCATCGGTCATCGACGATTTGTGTTGGAGAACTTCCACACTTAGAATATTTTGATGAAATCATAGGTGAATCTGGGTCGTTGATCTCCCGCCCAAGATGATCTTGCCCTTGATTTTCTCCAACTCCCCCAAAAATGAAAATGAATACGAATCGTCGATGTTCCTCATTTTTCAAATCGCCGAATCAATCCCAGCCACTGATTTCATAATTTCTCCCAACTTTTTCTAGCATTATAGCGACCATTAAAATTCAAATTTTTAGACCTTCTAAGTCAATTTTTTCCACGCAACTATGCAGATCAAATCTATTAAATTCATAGACAATACTTGAATCATTCAAATTCACATCCGTTCACGAATTTGGGGAATTTCACTCAAATGTTTCAAATGTTTTTCCCCAAATTCACATAGACCTATAAAATCTGTGACAGTGAATCTTCTCAATTCACACTTGTTCTGGCCTATAACAACCTAGTGTTTGAACCAGAAGCTCTGATACCAATTTGTAACATACCCAACCACCAAATCTGGGAAACACCACTACAATTCTTCTCTGAAACATACCCAACCTCCCACATGTTGGGCATGCCACAACAAGAACGCACCTCTTGGCTGATTTGAAACTCTAATAAGAATTAATTAATAAAGAAGCATGAAGTACATACATGTAATGATCAAGATTCATACAACAACATAAAATACATGCATAATATACCATGCACAACATTAACTAGCAAGAATGCATATTATAGGTACAATCTAATGTATAATAATTTAATACACATCGGAAATGAATACAAAAGAAAAGGAAACCATAACATAGATCTTTTATATTTTATAGAAGAAGACATCAACTAGCTATAGATCAAGGACGTTACACCCAACTGTAGACATTGTTGTTCCAAGTCTCAACAATAGTGTCACCCCCGAGCTAGGGATATGAATCCAAAAGGATGGTTCAAGAGTGTTACATGGCTTCCTGAACCAGTCAACACTCAATCTCTCACATGATTCTCCAACACTCACAACAATCCAAGTACCTATCTCTCTTCTATCCATACCACACCACCCAAGAAAATGGACCTCCAATAATCTCTACCATGTAGTCCCTCAGGAAGTCCTTCTCCTTCCAAGGCTCTAGTGAAGCTAGTCTAGAATCTCCATTCTTGGACTCTCAGGAATCACAACTATGAGAAAATATGAACACGGGCCAAGAATCAAAGACATGCAAGCCTCAAATCATGGCTGGATTACACCAAAACTACCTACATCCCACAAAACCGTGGTTTTTATTCAATGGTCCGACCTCCTTTCCCAAGCCAACACGAATGATGAAAGATAAGTGAGTGAAGAAAATAATGGAGTGAAGAATCCAAGAGAGAGGATGACCAGTGAAAAAATCAGGGAATAAACATGTCAGGTGACCAAAAAAAACACCAGAATGGGGACGAGAATGAGAGTGAGCGAATGACCAAAACGAATGAGAGAATTATCCAAGTAGGGAACCCCTTCCACAGACTAGCGATTAGTTTTTGTAATTTGTGGGGATCAAGAACCTATTGGACTTTCCCCAAGATCTCACGTAACTAATTCCCCCTGCCCATTACACAAAATTGGTAATATAAAATAAATAGGCACTTATCCCCTCAATCCCCCTCTCTTGCAGAATAATATCCCCTATAACTCTAGTCCTTGTCCATATAGCAACCCACGATGTATTTATTATTAATAACGATCACACATTACATTTCTTAGGCACATTGGCCTTTTCATAATTTTTTTGGCACTCTAGCCTCTCAACAATGTAACAATACATTATTTAATATGGGGGCTCAAAAACCGGGGTGTTACAGGTCAATATTGAAAAATTTACTTACACCTTTCAAAATATCAAATAGATTATCAATCGTTGGATAAGGATATTTTTTCTTTATGGTAACCTTATTTATATTCCTGAAACCATTGCACAACCTTAAGGTTCCATCCTTCTTCTTCATAAAGAGAACTATGGCACCCCAAGGGGATACACCCGAGTGTATGTACGCCTTCTTAAAAATTCCTTCAATATGGTTTTTCAATTCCTATGTATGGTGTGGTCATCCTATAAGAATTATTAAACACCAAGGAAGCTCTAAGAACCAATCAATGCATAAATCAACATCTCTCATTTGTATAAATCCTAGTATCTCCCCTAATACCTTATCATATTATTTTAATACTATATGGTCTTCAATACTTAGAATTTTATCTTTAGTTTTGTCTTCCATATGGGGTGCATAAATATGGCACCCTTTTATGGAACTCTTATTCAACTGTATGGCTGAAATTTCTCTGATAGATATAGGCCTTTGAATCCACGAAACATTTTTTTATGCTCTTCCTCATCATGACTAATGAATGTATTAATGTAGAAATCTAGGATAGCATGATTCTTATGCAACCAATACATACTAATTAATTAGTCATATGAACCCAAAGGTATGATATTCAAATTTGCCTTTGTGTTGAGTCCATTCATGTCCATTGGAAAATACTTAACTAGCTCATTGAATCTTCTCTTATCTCATGTAGCTAGTTGAACCAACCGAGATTTCCCATTTTTTCATCTTTGCAAATGAAATATCACAACAATATTAGGATCTATGTAACTATGTCTATCTCTAGAAAAAATTGAAATGAATATGGGATGATCATCATTATTACATTCTACTACAATCATATGAGACTCATATTTTTCTTTCTTGTTGACCAAAGTTGCATAGATCCTTGGTATACTCCTACCCATGTCCTCAACCATATCATCCTCCTGCATATTTTGAACAATCCTCATCCTTTCTCCTTTTTTTGGGAAATCTCTATACAGGTGATATCCATCCTATCCCCAAAATTTTACGGGATTTTTCTATGGTCTATTTACCAATGATTCTATCATCATGGATTTATTTTGTGTGGGCTATCATTGAAAATGGTTCGTGAAAAATGGTGGCTTATACCCTTATTTTATTTTCTCCATATTTTCTTTATTCTTGTCATCCCAAAATTTTTGGAAATTTGGCCTTACTTTATTGTTCTCATAAAGATACTTAAACTTCCTTGTGGATTCATGTAAGGTATTAGGCTCATCAAAATGAATTTTATCATTGTATAAAGAAGGTATCCCACTCATAAATATTTGGATTTTAATCTTGTCATCCTTTATAAATCCAACATGCCTCAAGAGTTCAAGGAATCTCCTCTCATACTCATCCATTTTCATGCTTCCAATATTGCATTCAAATACCTCTTTCATCTTCTTGTCGTACTAATGTTCTGAGAAGTGTTTCTTTTGAAAATAATATATGAACTATATCCATGATATCCTCTTCTCATCAATGTTCTGAAATTTCTTAAGTTGATCCTATCACATTGATGTTTTTTCTTGAAGATGAAATATTTCCACTCTAGCTTCTACATTTGATGAATAATTGTGTAATTGGAAATATTTCCTCATTCCCATCAACCAATATTTTGCATATTCATCCTTCTAATGATCACCATCAAATGTAGGATGCCTAATATTCCTAATATCTCATTTCAAATCATCTACTTGGACCTCCTTTTCTAATCTTTGATAGGATTCAAACTTGGGATACTCTTTGAATTTGATATTGCATGTGCCCTTGTATGTGTTTGACTTGGTGAATGGTGATGATGTTTACTATAACTTCTAGAGTGATTACCACTTATGGAATCCAATCTCCTTGCATGAGATATTTTTCCTATTGCTTGACTTGAATACAATTCTTTATTTATCTACTTCTGCAATATGTCAATGCTTTGTATCAATTTAGTGTTGATTTGGTCCTGCTCATCTTGAGCTCTTACAATCCTATCATTCTCTGCTTTCTAGCTTAATACTTCTATTTTGAGGCTTCTCATTGTTTCCACTAAATCCAGGTTTTTTTCTCTTTCTTCTTTGTAAGGTACCATATCTATTATAATAGATGAAAACAATAATATTGCAAAGACTAACAATGACACAACAAAATAGATGAAACCACAACACCAAAATAATACTTTTATTGATAAGAAACAATGTTCACCTACCTCTTCTAGGGGGAAACCTTCAACAACGAAACACTCAATTACAATAATTCTCAAGAAAAAAACTATCATGTCCTTGAATCCTATTTATAGTAAATCTATCTATCAAAATAATAATCTAGAGGAAGATCTGCTAGATGTAGAAACGCCTATTAGGTATTCTTACATTTGACTTATTCTTCCTTATTACTAGGCCTTATTCATATTTTCCTTTATTACATAGAAAACATATTATTCTACCTATGTGAGGGGTTAGTGAGGTTAGTTCCCTAACATTCCCTCTCCCTTGAAAACAATCATGTCATCAAGGCTTGAGATGAGGAAATTGTTGCAGAATGGTAGTTGGCTCCCAGGTGGCATTGACTAGAGTTGTATCTTTCCATTGGAATAACACTTCCTTGATGGTACGATGACATAGAATATGCTCACGTTGGTCCAATAATTCTTTTGGATGAAACCATATGGATCCTTATTCATCCATCTCAGGAAGACTAGTTTTCACTTTTCACTTACTTCCAATCACCTTCTATAAAAAGGAGACATGAAAACCATGATGGAGCTTAGAATGACTGGGAAAAGATAATTGATAGGAGACATGTCCCACACTCTTGAGAACTATATAAGGACCATAAAATTTCAGCACCAATTTCTGACAATGGTCATCCTTGAGTGACATATTCTTATAAGGTTTCAGTTGAAGAATCACATGGTCCCCTTCATCAAATTGGCATTATGAGTGACCATGATATTCTTGTTTCTTCACGCACTTCTGAGCCATGAACAAATTATGTTTAAGGGTATGGATAATAGCCTCTTTAACTATAAGAGTTTGGTCAAACAGATATACCTTTGAGATGCAAAGAATGTATGATAGAACTGAAGGTGTATTTTGTCCATATACTTCTTCAAAAGGAGTCATGCACATAGTTGTATGGTAAGAAGTGTTGTACCACTATTTAGATAGGGATATCCATTGATCCCACTTATTTTTCCATTTAGATGGAAAACACCTAAAATATGTTTCCAAACACTTGTTTACAACTTCATTTTGACCATCAGTCTCAGAATAATTGGTGATTATGAGATGAAATTATGTTCTTTGTAGCCTAACAGTTCTTGCCAAAACATTGCTGGTGAAAGTGGGATATTTGTCAAAAACAATAGAATGAGGCATGCCATAAAGCTTGAAGACATGATCCATGAAAATTTGATCCATAGTGGAGGCGGTGAATGGATGTTGAAGAGAACATGAATGAGCATACTTGGAAAGATGATCACCTACCACCACGATGAATAAGTTATTTCTCGATTTAGGTAAGCCAACAATGAAAACCATAGGGATATCCCTATGAATAATGGATGGGATCAAAACTGATTTTAGTGTGACCCAGGATTTGAATGTTTCTCCCTTGTTACATTGAAAGACATCACATTTTCCCACAAAAGTGCAAAGTTCCTAGTTCATACCATCCCCAAAAAAAGAACGTTTGACCCTATCATAGGTTTTGGTAAACCCTGAGTGCCCAACCGTGGGTGTAGCATGAAGCTCCAAAAGCACCGTGGATTTAAGTTGTGACTTTTTACTTAAATATAGATGGATTTTTTAGCGAATCTCATCATTGGTACAATATTATCCTAGGGAAACTAGATAATTGTCTTGCAATTGTTGGATCAAACTCAAAATTTTGGGATCTTGCAACCATTCCTTGCAAAAATCTTGGAGCCAATATTGTACAATGAAGGAGAGGCAAAAAAGGGACCCTTCATCTTCATATTTTCTTGAAAGAGTGTCAACAACCACATTGCGTTTTCCTTTCTTATAAATGATTTCATAATCATATCCAAAGAGCTTAGTCACCCATTTTTGTTTCTCTAGGGATGCAATATGTTTCTAAAGAAAATAATTGAGGCTCTGGTGATCTATATTAATTTGGAAGTGTTTCCCCAATAGATAAGGGCTCAAGAGATCCACTGCATGTTGAATAACCAACATTTCCTTGTCATATATTTGTTGGCCCAAATGTCTCTCTGAGATTTGTTTGTTGGTAAAGGAAAAAGGCTGACCATATTGCATAAGGACAGCTCCAATTCCTCTCCCAAAAACATCACATTCCAGGACAAAGGTCTTTGTGAAGTCAGGAAGGGCCAAGACATGAGTGGTGCACATAGTTTCCTTGAAATATTAAAAGGAATGATCAACTCGGGGATTCCAAGTGAAATAATTATTTTTAAGGAGAGAAGTGAGATGCACCACAATCTTTCTATAATTCTTAAAAAAACTTGCGATAATAGCCCGTTAAAACTAGAAAACCATGCAAGATTTTGAGAGTATTATGGAGAGTTAAATCCTACATAGATTAAATATTCTTAGGATCCACCCTAAAACCCACCCTTCCAATAATATAACCCAATTACTCGACTTCTGAGGCTCCATAAAAAAATTCAGATTGTTTGAGGAAAATTTGGCGATGGGAGAGTATATGAAAAACTCAATCCACATGAGAAAGATGGGATAATACAAAGATGGGAGAGATGAGGAACTCGATCCAGTTTATACTATAGATGATAATATCATCAAATAAAACTAATACAATATGATGGAGAAAAGAACAGAAGACATGATTCATGAGGCTTTGGAAAGTGGAGGGAGAATTACACAATACATTTAAGGTCATGGCCAAGAACTCGAAGTGGCCCTCATGAGTTCAAAATGAGATCTTAGGAATGTTAGTATCTAGAACCAAGATCAAGTTTATTAAATAAATCAACACAACTTAATTTATCCAAGATATCATCAATGACAGGAAATGGAAGTTTCTCTTTGATGGTGAGTTTATTGAGGGTGAAAAATGCAGGACACAGGTGCCAAGAGACTTCTTTATTAAGTAACATGACCATGGGAGATGAATATGGGATAGTATTAGGATGGATAACTCCTACGGTGAGAAATTCTTGAATTTGTTTCTCAAATTCATTTTTTTTTAGAAAAGGGATGATGATAAGGATGAACATTGGGAGGAAGCATACTAGGTATGAGGGGAATGGGATGATCATAAACACCATGGGAAAGAGGAATTCCATGGGGAATGGATAGAACAACTTGATGCTTGGATAGGATGGATTAGAGTTTAGGAGGAACAGAGGGTGTCTTAGTGGATTGAATGGAATGGAGTTGTGCAATAATGTCAAAATGACCTTTTTTGAGGATATTTTCCATGTGATTGGAATTGATGATCTCAGGGTAACCTACTTTGATTCCTTGGAATTTATACTATTGGTCATCCTGGTTCAAATGCATGGTTAATTCCTTAAAATCCATGAGAATGGGCCCAAAGTCCTTAACCATTTGACACCCAACATAACTTCACAATCACCCATGTCAATAGAAAACATATGATATTTCATGAGGTATGGACCAATTTGGAGACGCACATTTTCAAAACACCCCCCAAGTTTCATGGACCTTCCATTGGAAATCATCATTTGAAAGTTGTTGATTTTTTGGATATAGCAATTAGTTTGTTGGTAAATGTAGCAATGAATAAAATTATGGGTGTTTCCACTATCAATGAGGATGGTGACCTTGTGATTCTTAATGTAAGCAATGATGTTGAGGGTTTGGGGGGAAAAGAATCTATTGACAAAATTCAGGGAAATGACCAGTTCAACTTCTGGTGGGTCGGAGGGTGGAGTTAGTTCAATGTGGTCAAGTGATTCAGCCACAACACGAGCCTCAACCTCTTCTTTAGAAACATCCTCAGAGGTCTCCATAAAAATATTTTGTTGCTTACACTTGTGCCTAGGAAAATACTTGTCATAACAATTATAACAAAGGACCTTAATTTGGCATTCAACCATTTCTGCCTGGGTCAATTTTTGGATCTTTATTGGAGTGGAAGGATGAGTAGGAGTGACTGGTTTAGGGAGAGGAATAAAGGAGGTTTTTTGGTTTCAGAAGAGACACCATGCTGTGATTCCTTATCTCTTTTAGTATATTCCAACCAACTATGGGGTTGAGCCATGAGGATGTGGGAATGAATCTCATCCTTGAGGCCACTGATAAATAATTCTAATAAAAAATCATTATACATGCCCTCTGTACGGAAATCCAATCACTCAAAAGATGATATGAAGTCTTCCATTGTGCTAGACTGTTTCAACTTTGTCAAACGACCTAAATGGTTGGTGTCAGTGTCAAAGCATTCATAATAATCTGCAACAAATTGTGTCCAAGATGCATACCCTTGGCATGAATTGTTTCTCCATTGAAACCATTTACAATGTTCTTGATATAGATGGAGAACACCATATCAGTGTGTCCAACTCATTTGTAATGTCATACAAAGTGTAATGACCATTTTTAAATTAACAACTAATAATTCTATCAAATGTACAGTAATTTCTATAAGCTATATAAAGAAATAAAATTTTATTTATTTTCTCAACACTTACGCAAGCAAAATTTGTCAATGAGTAATAAATCTAAGTAAACAATCCATGAATTTGAATTTAAATACCTTAACTCTGATGCTATCTGCAGCTTGCTTCCTTAGCTTGCTTCTTTAGGACGCCACCCAAAACCAACCTCCATGCTGACTAGTTATCTTCTAGCCCTAGGATATCAACGGATATCCTAGCCCTCCGAGCCCAAAACCTCCAGCAACCCCCCGGTGCACTGTAAATTCCTCCCTCTGTCCACTACTCAAAGCTCTCCCAAAATCCCTTCTCCCCTCTCGTAGAATCACTCCCCTCTCAACTCCATTTCCCCCCCTTATTCCTCCTTCACCGCCTTCCCTGCATTAACTCCTACCTAACTCCTTTATTACACCTTATCCCCCCGCCGTTACTACCCTTATCCCTCCTTCATTACTTATCCAAATGTATTGAATACGATATCCCTTGTGGGATACGTAACCCAATTTAATATTATATCATATTATCCACCATTAATTTAATACTTTATTAATTAATGAATTAATTAATAATTAATCAATCATTAACCATCATGAACACTATTTAATAATATCCAATTAGAA
>ML779250.1:203195-218849 GCA_009831015.1 Picea engelmannii | reverse complement strand
GGCCTTATTAGCCCTAAGTCCAGTAACTCTTTCAACTGCATTTGCAATTCACAAAGTTCCGGCACTGTCATCCGATACGGAGTTTTGGAAATTGGTTATGCACCAGGTTTTAGCTCAATTGTAAAATCAAGCTCCCTCTCAGGGGGTAACCCTGGTAACTCGTTTGGGAAAACATCTTGAAATTATGACAATACCGGATACTGATCCAATGAGGGTCCCTTCCTGTCTTTCACTGCCTCTACTACATAAAGTCGACACCCTTGTCTCAAGCATCGCTTGACCTTCATAGTTGATATAAAGTGTAATGACACTTTTCTCTATACACCCTGGATCTCTATTGGTCTTCCTTCATCATCGACACAAAGCACCCTCTTTGCGAAACAATCTACCAAAGCTCGATGGGATGCTAACCAATCCATTCCAATGATTAGGTCATATGCCCCAAGAGCAGTGACGTATACTTTCAACCTGGTAGTACACACTCCTAGGTCTACTATACAATTATCGACACTAGGTCCTACTGCTTTTTTTTCCCCCGAAGCCATCTCGACTTGTTTAAAGTCATCGTGCTCGTAGGCTGCCAACCCACTCTTTTCTAATGCAAATGGTGAAATGAAACTGTCTGTCGCACCAGAATCAAATAAAATCTTAAAATTGATATGATTTAGCGTACCTGATGACTCCATCACCGTGGATTGATGTTCGGCCTGACGATTATTCACTATTGCATGAATATGGTGGTTGTTACTTGCTCTCCCCATCGACGCCTTTCCTTCTCTGTGCACGAACCCTGATTGTAACTCCGGGTAGTCACGCTGGTAATGGGGTCCCCCGCACCCCCAACAGGTAACATCAGATCGAACCTGTGCACTGTTATGTGTCTGTCTTTGAAATGAGTTCCTTCCCCTGGAACCCCTGCCCCTGCTCACTATTCCCTGAGATGGTCGTGGTCCTGTCTGCACCGTTGGCGATGAACGAGATGTTGCACTCGCTGCCATTGAAATCACTGTAGCTACTGTTCTTGGCGTGAATCTGTTACCATATGGCGGTGGCCTTGAGCCCCCTCCCCTAGGAAATGTCCTCGGGGCCTTTCCTACGTATCTCGGGCGATGTAGAAATGTTGGTCTTGTACCCCCCGTCAAGTTCATATGTTCTTCCACGTAACACGCACTTTCCACCGCCTCCGTTACTGAAGACGGCTTCCACATCCTCACCATAACTCTTATCCTGGGGTTCAATCCATAGATGAAGCGCTCTGCCTGTCATTGGTCACTATCCAAATACGACACATATTTGACCAGTTCCATAAACTTGATCTCATATTCTTCTACCGTTTTGTTTCCTTGTATTAAGGCATGAAATGCCCTAACCTGTTGCTCCTCGCAGTATGCCAGTAGATATTTCCTCCTGAACCTTTCCTCGAAAAGTTCCCAAGATACCGTGTCTGGGGTAAGGTGCAGTTGTCTTTCCAGGTTACCCCACCAGTTCAGGGCGCTGTCCCTTAACTGAAAAATGGCGATATTTTCCTTTGAGTTGGACGCATAGTCCCTTAGGGAAAAACACCTGGTCATGCCTTCCAACCATGCTTCCGCGCGTTCACTAGCGCGACCTCCGGCAAACTCCGAAAGTTTGATCTTTTGCAACTCTCGCGTGATGTCTTCAGGTGGAGGTCCTCCCCCTGAATCCCTTGACGCTTCTGGATTACCTATTCCAGACAGTGGGGGTTCCACTTCTGTCCCTTTCGGTTGTCGCCCCTTTAAAGTCTCGTTGATGGCTCCCAACGATCGCAGTATGAGGGCTATTTCGGGCGATGGTGGTGGTGGCGCTGGTGGTGCTTGCGACGACGCTCCCCTGGCTCGACTCCCTCGAGTCCTGACCATCCTGTATGCTTTGACCTGCATCAACCAAAGTTGTCAGGGTGAGTTCCAGGATGTTTTAAATTTGTGCTACTAAACTTTAGAAATGGGGTTAGGCGTAAGTTTTATTTACTTGTCTGTAAACAGACATTACTCCATTAGGGGATTGGCTAGGTTAGGGTTAGGTTTAAGCATCTAAGCTTCGTTTCTTCGCCCCTATGAAAATAACTATTGGTTCCTTTGCCTTGTGGCTACGCTCTCTTTGCGCGTTATTCGCCACTTCCTAGGCTTACGCTCCTAATGAATATGTCGCCTTGTTCCCGCTTGTCCTAGTTTAAATAGGATTAAACTGCGACAACTTGAATAATCGTCCACAACTGCCAGCCACGTTTCGGCGATCACCAATGCTATGTACCTTTCGGCGTTAGTTTTCTTCTTAAGACACCGCGTTGAGCACATACGTCCCTTTGTGGGATCCTCCATTTATGTCTTTGGCGCTTGATAGCTTGGCATGTGACCTGTATGGCTCTAAAAGGCGCTTGATAGCTGGGCTTGTGATCTTGGGTATGACAGTTAAAGTATTTATTTGTGAAATTAATTGTAAAAGAAACAACGCATGGCGCGTTGGTAGGGCGGCCATTGTCAAAGATTTGCACGGTGGGGAGGTTTGGGGTTCAATTCCCACAGACTCCATAATTTTTTTTTTTCTTAGCCCCATATTATTCAACTTAACTAATATCTTATTAAACTAATTAAGTTAAGTTAACTTAATTAGTTAATTAACTTAATTTAACTTAACTTAATTTAACTAATTTAACTTAATTTAATTTAATTAATTTATCTTAATTTAATTTAAAATTTAAATAACATAAAAATAAAAATAAATTACTTTGACACCCCTTTTTTTGTTTTTCTTTTAAATAATTATAACAAATAAAATAATAAAATAAATAAAATTTTTACGATTTTAACCATGAGATTAAATTTAGTAAAATTAAAAAAAAAAAAAAATTAAATATAAAATTAAAATAATAAAAAAAATATATATAAAAAAAATGCTACTACGCATAAGGAAGTCTGCCTTGTGAGGAGTTTTGGCGTTGGCATATGGCATGCGTTGTGTTTACATGTATGACTCATGTTTTACAAAGCCTGAGTCCAACTGCGATGACAACATAACGTGTAAGGCATGAATGCACACAGATTCCAACAAATAACATCCGGATTGACAGCAAAAGAGGAAAAATCAAAGCTTACCACTGCGCTAGGATAGTTTCCTGCCGATGCATTTCCTTCCTTCTTGCACAATTCCTCATGAGAAACATGAGCAGCCGCATGCTCTGCAGTTTTAACGGTGCAGGATTCTTCCAAGTCAGAAGATGCAAACATTTTGCATGTGTTTTGGAACGAAGGAATGCTCAATCAGGATTTAGGCACTGGAGTATTTGACACATTGGAGGATCCAGGATTTCTAGAGGTGCTGGAAAAACATCCTGAGAATGCAGATAGAATCAGAAACATGCTCTCAATTCTCAGAAAGGGACCCATTGCTCCTTACATCCAATGGCACACTGGCAGGGCTGCATATCTCTCAGAACTGTACTCTTTTCACACACCAGAATATGTATACATGCTTGCCAAAGCTGGTACATCAGGTGGAAAGACCTTATGTCATGGCACACACCTGAATCCTGGTTCTTGGGAAGCTGCACTTCTTATTGCTGGGACAACACTTGAAGCTATGCGTTATATTTTGGATGGACATGGAAAGCTATCTTATGCATTAGTGCGACCACCAGGACACCATGCACAGCCAACTCAAGCTGATGGGTACTGCTTTCTGAATAATGCCGGTCTTGCGGTTCAACTAGCTGTGGAATCTGGCTGCAAGCGAGTTGCTGTGGTTGACATTGACGTGCATTATGGGAATGGAACTACGGAGGGATTCTATGAACGAGATGATGTGCTCACAATATCTCTCCACATGAATCATGGTTCTTGGGGACCTTCACATCTTCAAACTCGATTGCATGATGAAGTTGGTCGAGGAAAAGGTCTGGGGTTTAATCTAAATGTGCCTTTGCCTAATGGCACAGGAGATAAGGGATACGAGCATGCCATGCATGAATTGGTGGTACCATCCATTAGAAAATTTATGCCTGAAATGACACTCTTGGTTAATGGTCAAGACTCCAGTGCAGTCAAGCATACAAGATGGTCTGAGTTTTCTAAAGACAATTTTGTGTCAAAAGTAAAGATGGAGATGGTGGTATCTAAAGATCAGGTAGAGCTGCAATTGCAAACAATTTGCTTCTTATTACATTTTCAATATTCTATATGCTTCTTAATATTAATATCACATAATGGTTTATTGTTGGTTCAATTATCTATCCTCTAATCTGTTGAACATCCTGACAACAACAGGTACGGGGTTGGATGGAAGCGTTTTCTGGGTTTTAAATCAAATGCTTAAATCTAAATAAACACCACATAAACCTGCAAGTTCCAGTGATTGAGTCAAGTGAATAGTAGGAGGTTATGGAGGCATACAGGCAATGGGTGAGAGCCAATCGGGACTTCATTTCTTCGATAGAAAGCTTTGCCCAGACTATGACTTGGTTCCTTCCTGAACGGTTTTTAGCCTCTGAGATTGGACCCGAAGCTGGTATTTCATAGTATTTATTTTTTATTTTAATTGATTGTATTTACTGAAGGTCACTTTGATTCACACTATTAGATAATCTTATGCTGGATTTGATGATCAGGTTCTCCATTGATTTGGGTTTTTGCTCTGCAATATGTTAAGCAATTGTCTCAAGTGTAAGTCAAAATAAGTTTGAACACCGGACAAGAGATTTATTTGAACTGAAATGTGTTTCAATGGGATTCTGTAGCTCAGGAGGTACCATAAAAGCATATATTATTTAATGTATTTTGTCAAAAGTTCGCCTCAAGAGAAACTCCAACAGAAAGCTATGGATAAAGGCTATTATGCATACATTAATCTAATTTAAATTCAATATTAATATACATACATTTATTATTTCTTTGGATTATGTGAAGGAAAATTTTGTGTTGATTATTATTATTAATATTTTCTTGTGCAGCTTGTGCAAATGCATTAAACACCCCAAGGAGTGGGCAGCTTGTGCAGCCCATTTGAAATGTTAATCCGCAGTTGGGTGTTTACTATGGGTTAGTTATTATAATTTTATTATTATTGTAATTTTGAAAGGATAGCATGAAAGCTTGACTACAATTTTGATATATATATATATATATATATATATATATGAAACACCGAGGGAGAAGCATATGACAATTAGCCTCTTTTCTTGTTTTACTTCGGTAAATTCGTATTTCATTTATTTATATATATATATATGTTTTTTAAAGTTTCTATGTTTTGTGTGCAGGCTAAGCGTGGCCGGAGTTTTTCTCAAAAGAATGCACAAATAAAAACTACCCCTTATTTAGGCCCTCGGTTCCAGATTTGAACCAGGGCTCTGATACCAAATGTAATGACCATTTTTAAATTAACAGCTAATAATTCTATCAAATGTACAGTAATTTCTATAAGCTATATAAAGAAATAAATTTTTCTTTATTTTCTCAACACTTACGCAAGTAAAATTTGTCAATGAGTAATAAATCTAAGTAAACAATCCATGAATTTGAATTTAAATACCTTAACTCTGATGCTATCTGCAGCTTGCTTCCTTAGCTTGCTTCTTTAGGACACCACCCAAAACCAACCTCCCTGCCGACTAGTTAGCTTCTAGCCCTAGGATATCAATGGATATCCTAGCCCTCCGAGCCCAAAACCTCCAGCAACCCCCGGTGCACTGTAAATTCCTCCCTCTGTCCACTACTCAAAGCTCTCCCAAAATCCCTTCTCCCCTCTCGTAGAATCACTCCCCTCTCAACTCCATTTCCCCCCCTTATTCCTCCTTCAACACCTTCCCTGCATTAACTCCTACCTAACTCCTTTATTACACCTTATCCCCCCGCCGTTAATACCCTTATCCCTCCTTCATTACTTATCCAAATGTATTGAATACGTTATCCCTTGTGGGATACATAACCCAATTTAATATTATATCATATTATCCACCATTAATTTAATACTTTATTAATTAATAATTAATCAATCATTAACCATCATGAACACTATTTAATAATATCCAATTAGAAATGTTATTTTAAGATATAAATACAGTTTAGCTAATCTTTTAGGATTACATTAATAAATTAATTATAATTAATAATCAAGGATCGTTACACAAAGAGAAATAATGTTCCATTTGATTTACCCAACCTGTGGGATCTGAACCATCAAATTTGCTTACATCCACACACAGAAGGTGTAGGTCACGGTAAGAATGATGGGGCTGAAAAGTATAGGAATTGGAGAAAGTTTCACCCTCACGGTGTAAAGGTTGGTCAGAGGAGGTAAGCTCTCCATTGATATTAATCTTGTCACAAATCTGGCCAGTGAAGGATGCAAGGCAGGTAGAGAGGTCATGTTTCATAGTTTCCATTTTTGCGTCTATGTGACACAGACGTCACCTTTTGCCTCAACAAAGCTTCTGCGCTGACCTCCTGGTCTTAACGGATCATTCTAACTTCACCTTCGAACCAAAGTGGCTCTTTCGATTCCTCACTAGAATCTTTGTTAAAAACGCAATTCACAGGTCCTTCTCTTTCCCCCTGTCACAACTTTTGCACATACCTGATCTCTTCCCAACCAAAATTTCGGGTTTTGGGGATTCACGATCCCTGCTATCGAGAACCTCATCCTTCTCGATTCCTCGATCTTCGATATCCTAAAATTCCAGAACGACTTCAACAATGGTTAGTCTCCGTGGCTACCTTTTGGTCCACGTGACCATTATTCCATATGATAATAGTCCTAAGTCTTTCACGATTTTGGACTTTCAAATGCTGAAACGCATGGACCCCTTTGTCCTCAGGATTCCCGATCCTCCAAATCCCAATTTCCCGAAATGGTCTCCCTTTCTGTATTTTCCTTCGAAGACCTAGATTGTTGCCACGCGTCCCCTAGAGATGGATGGTCCTCGTCACTTCATGGTTTCAGGAACTAAAATGCTTATGGCTTCTTTCCCTCAGAACTCCTGAAGTTCCAATTCCCGACCTCTTATATGCTGAAATGACGTCAGCCGGCCCAACACCGAAGCTTTCCACCTTATCGGGGTTTCGGACTTCGCGGTTCCGAAATGTGTGTGCTTCCTGTCTTCAGGATTCGCGAAACGTCGAATCCTGAAATGCCGATGGCTTCCGATCTCCACCACGTGTTCCAACCGATGAACGGTCCTCGATCATTTGTGATTTCATGAAGTCAAATGCCGATGTCCTCCTGTCCTCCCGAACCTCGAAAATATGACATGCGAAATTTCGAAGGCTCTTGATTATCACCACCTATCTCAACTAACGGATGGTCTTGATTTGGTCTCGGGATTTCACGACTTGTGATTCCCCTATGTTGTAGTTTCTCTGTCAACTTAAAACCCTGGTAGCTGAAATACCGATGGGTGCTTGATCTCCGCCATGTGTCCCAATAGATCGACGGTCCAGATCAAGATCGAGGTTTCCACTATGAAGTGACTCGATCTCTTGTCCTCTACACTCTCGAAGTCCCAAATTCTGAAGTTCCAATATCCCAACGCATTTCGGGACCTTCAATCTTCCTGCGAGAGTTTAAACCTCGTGCAAATCCAGTCAGATCCTACGACTGATGGGTAACTAGGTGAGGATCCAACAACTCTCGATCTCCTGAGCTTGAAACTCCGGAAATAGTCATAACCTCCTTGCTTCTCTATCAGATCGGATGGCTGGCAAGATTTTGCTAATACTCTACAAAGCAATTTGATCGTTCATCTCTTCCCTTCGATGACTTAGCAGGTTCAAATCCTTTGGGGGTCTTCCACAACTTCCATCCTTTCAATAACCTCCTGCACACATTCCTTGCGACAACCCTCAATCACTTCAGTGTTGAACACCTTTAACTCCGCGTACTCCTTGGAGCGACAAATCCTTCAATAGCTTCTTAGGTTTCAAACCTTGGATTCAAGCTTGGTCTGTGCACACATTGCACGACTCCTGTGCCTAACTGCACCTTTGAGGGAATGAGAACAAAATATAATCTATCTGAGCTTTCAAAGGCAAACCTCTGAACTCTTTTTTTGTCAACGCACTCCTTGCAGACAATTCAACTGCACTCCTTGCAGGAACCCTCGCTCAGATAGAGAAATAATTGAAACTCATTTCCTAACTCTTTCTCTCTCAGACTCCAAACATTTAACAAGAAATCATCCATACACATCATAGAAGGAAAATATATAACGGAAAGAGTAAAATTATGAACATACCATTCAACATACACATACAAGAAACAACTACAATGCCATGAATCTGAATTAAGACTTCTTCTATTAACTTAATCTATGTACATGGGTGTTTTTCAATTACAGTTTCTCTGTTCCAGCTCTGTATGCTCTCTTTTCTTCCTCTTGGTAATTTTCTTCACTACTCTGCTCTCAATTGGCATCCTCCTTCTATGTTACAATTACACACTGAGGGTGTCTATATCCATTTTCCGTCCACTCCTAAAACTGTCAACTTTCAGAATTCAAAGCTACCTACTAACATAAATTCTTTCTACCTACTATGGACGAGAGCGGATCGCTCAAGGTCTTTTACAATATATATGTACGCCTCTCCTTAACTATCACATTTACATTTTGGTGCATTTATCTTCAAAAGTTTTTAAATAATTTATCATGTGTCTAAAATGTGTTGGCGCTTGCCCCACGCTCGCTTGACATTGGCAATGCTCCTACATCACTATGGTGGAATGCATGTTTTTATTGATGGCAGTAATATTGAAACTCAACTTTCACACTTCCTACTAGGTCTCTGCAAAGGAAGAGGAGAAGTAATTGACATGGGCTTCAAGGTATTGGATATGGGTGTGGGACATGATGAAGGGTGAAAACAGAAAGGGACGAATGGTATAACATAAAAAAGGGGTTATGGATGAAGGGTATCATGGATATTAGGGAAATGAGGGGAATCCAATGTGGTAAGTCCCAAATAAGGGGGCCAAAATAGGTTCTGGTCCATGGGAAAAACAAATTTGCTGAAAAATGAGAGGCATGCTTGTGATCAGGGAAAAGAGATGAATCCAATGGGATAGGGCTCAAATAATGGTGCCAGCAAGATCCAAACTTATCTTTTTACTCCTACGAAGTTATACTCTAGTCTAAAGAATATTGCAATGTTGAAAGGACCAAATTATTAACAGGGAAAAATGTGTAGTAATTGCGCCACCATAATGCAAGAGGTAAGGTTGCATGGAAATTGATCTTGTATGTTGTATTTTTGTTTCCATCCAAAGGGTTAGGGTATTCGTGGTTTCTACATACAAGGGTTTTCATTTTTGTATAGATATCTAATATACATGTGGGGTCCAAAAGTACTATTCGACCCAGTATATCACGACACTAAGTAATTAGGCTAGACCGTTCCCTTAGCCATACTACCCGACTACCCAGGTACTAGAGAGTATCTTCCTGAGTGATGTTCTTTGTGGAACTATTGGATTCACGGGGCCCATCGATTTATCTATGAAGGTCTTCAAGATATAAATGTGGATCCATATACAAGTTATTTTTGATGTGATACCACTCGAAGGGGTACCAACAGAGTTTACAAGGGCGGTTAACAATGTGTAGTTAAGTACCACTTGTAGTTCTGGCATGTATGCTTCCCTGGTCTTGAATTTATGCATTGAATGAAATATCTCTTTAGATTTAAGACACCAGAATACATCTCTACCTAAAAAAATGAACCCACAATTGTATTCCAAGAAAGTGCTCTCATACCACTTGTAAGGTATGAGATATATTATAATAGATGAAAACAAATATTACAGATAATAACAACAAGACAACACAACAGATGAAACCACAACACCAAAATAATACATTTATTGATAGGAATCAATGTTCACTTGCCTCTTCGAGGGTTAAACCTCTAGAAGAGTAGCTCTCTATTACAATAATTCTCAAGAAAAAACTTATCATTCCCTTGACTCCTATACATATTAAATCTATCTATTAAAATAAAAATCTAGAGGAATATATTCTAGAAGTGAAATCTTCTATTAGGTCCTCTTACATTTGACTTATTCCTCCTTATTACTAGGCCGTATTATTATTGGAATTTATTACATTGAAAATATATTATTCTACCTATGTGAGGGGTTACAGAGGTTAGGTCCCTAACATTCTCTATTCCCATTTGAATTAGTTCCCACATTACCCAAGATGAAATAAAAACCTTTGAATTCCTCCTCATAACTACAATATCCTTGTACATCCTCCATGTCTTTGGTCCTCCTTATGAACCTAACTTGTTCTACTTGTACCTTTTATTATGAAAATTGTGCATGTAACCAACATTTTTTTATATAAAATAATTTTACAAATGTGGAAACCATACATGCCTTTCTACTTTTTACACCCAACAATAATATTCCTTTTGAATTCTTGGAAATTGACACCACACCAACCACAATCATAGTTGTATATGTGGGTTCTTCTATCAAAGGTATTTCTAATGACTACTTTGTTGCTCAATTTTGAGCTCTCAAAGAAAATTTATAGCCATATTAAATAAACAATGTTTCCCCTTTCTGCACATATTTCATAGCTACAATTAATCTCAGAGGCCATCTTCGACCACCTATAGAAGAAAATCCACCAGGAACAAGAATTTGTTTTGTATAGGGAATAAATGTATCTCTTACAGGGAACACTCGAAAGCCTTTGTATTTTCAATTTTACGCTCTTGTCTCTTTCTGCAACAATCTATAAATACAAAATTTTCACTTTTTCACTTCTTCCCATATATTTTTTTATATTTGTCTGCCTTTCTCTTTTCCTTGATTACTTATTATTTCCTTATTTAATTTTCTCTTGTTCTCTTCCTTTTCCTTTTCTCTTCTCATTTTACTTTATATTAATCTCTTCCTTTTCCTCTTCTATTCTTATTTTACTTTCTCTTATTCCCTTACTTTGTTGTTCCCATGTGGAGGTATACCCATGCGAAGGAGTAAGACACCTCCACCCATAGGTCTTCCAACATCTCACATCATGCATTCCACATTTCACAAGTCTGGGAACTTAGTCGATTTTCCAATCATCTATGTAGAGGAATACTCATGTAGAGTAATACGAATCTTAGACTTGTTATTCTTCTAACGTTCGACATCCCACATTCCACATTATGAAATTCCTTAGGACTTCTATGATTTTCCAATCCTCCATGCAGAGGAATAGAACTCTCTTACTCGTAAGTATTCCAGTGTTCCACATTAATCGCTTTGCATTATACAATTCCTTGGGAATTATTTTATTTTCCAATCACCCATGTAGTGAAATACCTATATGGAGGAATAGGACACTCGCAGCCACAAGTCTTAGAATGTTCTTCATTCCGCAAGTCCTTGGGACTTAGATGATTTTCCAATCATCCATGCAAAGGATTACCTATACAGAGGGATTGGAAACTTGCACCCACAAGTATTCAGGTTTTCTACATATTGCATTATACATTTCACTATTCTATGGCATTTATTTGATATTACAATCATCCATGCGAAGGATTAATAGCCTCACACTCAGAAGCCTTTCGGTTCTCTGATCCCACATTCTGCATTCTGCAAGTATTTGGACTTAGTCTATTTTCCAATGCACTACATTGAATACCCACAATATTTAAATCATGGACCTTCTACCATGGGATTCCATGTCACATACAAAAAGTCACATGACATTTGGTCTCCACATCACCAGTACATAAAATTTCCTAATTTTCGAAAAATTCCACAATTTCTCAAATTTTAAAGAATACTAAATTTAGAAATTTCTTTCCTAGCCAACATGTAAGATATATAATTAAGATTCCCGTGACCAATTTCATCCATGCACATTTCTATTCTATCTTTTCTTCTGCACACACCAACCCCATACTTAATTTCTGACCAATTTTATTTTCGCAATTTTTCCTAGTTTCTCTACTTCGGTCACCATGGTTTTACAATTCATGCCCCCCAATCCACATTCAACCCTCTTATTGTTAAACACATATAGATTCTTATCCATCCGACAATACTTAGCACTTTTAGATTGTAATTTCTGTCCATAAATTGAGGCTTTTTCCCAATTTGATCCAATTAGTTCTATGGATGCTCTGTAATTCATAGAATTAGAAACTTATATGCCCAAAAAATTTCATCTAGAGGTTAAAGATAGATATTTTAGGCTTGAGATCAAATTTTCCCAAATTTCCTAGGAAATTTCCCCAATTTCACTTGGGAAATTTTGACATACAATTTGGAATTTCTTTGAAATTTTCATCTACAATTAAGCTTCATCATGCTATATTGACCCATGCAGTTCAAGTTCTTTAGCTACACTCCAATACAACATTGTAACACACCTCAGTATGACTTATGTGCATATGTCACTATAATTCACTATGTCACATACACAAATTTCAAATTTTCTTTTAGTCAACTCATTATTTCTCTGATAACATTAATATTTATGCTCAATAGGCTCTAGTAGACATTTGTAATATTATTCCCTACATATGAAGCACTTATGCAATTCTAACAACTTACAATTCCATGCATAAAATATGCAAACCACATATTAACATTAAGAAATATAAACATGCACAATAATAACATAATTAAACACATAAAATAGACATTGTTTAGCATAAGAAATGCATAAAATAACAATGAATGTTTTTTGCAAACACCAACTAGCTCCATACCCTAGATGTTACTCCTACCAATATACAGTACAATTCTATCACCCTCAACAATATCTCACCCCCAAGATGGGGATATGACTCCACCAAGGAAAAGGTTACCTAAGACAACCATGGTCTAACAGTCATAACAAAAATGTATAGGCCGAGGTACAGAACTCAAAAAATAGTTCCAACCTACAACCTCTCTCTCACCACAACCTATACAACCCCAAAAAATGTACCCCCTTTTGTGCACCGTGGTCCCTTGGGTTATGCCACTTCCCTACGAGAGATCCAACAATGGTGATATAGGAATTCTCAGATAATTGTGGCTATAGAAAATCTAGTTGCACTCATGATTTTGCATGCACCCTCGAGGCCTAAAACCTATGGAAATCTATTCCCAATAATTCTTCGACCAAGGATCTAGACATTTCCAATGAAACATAAGGAGAATTGTACACTCAAATACACCTAAGATTCATAGGGTTCACAACATAAAAGGCTCAGAGTTTCTCTTCAAATCACATTCCATAGGAAATGATAAGGATGTTCAATAATGATGGAGTGAATGGTTTCCCACTTAAAACAAAGGTCATATATGCATGCCAACCCTTTTACAAGTGGCAGTCAAGGAATTAATTCTCCACCATTTGGAACTCATCCTCCCCACTTGAGAAATTAAGATACAATATTAACTTATGTCTTAGGAATCAAGAGTATAATATAATATTCCATCATTTAATCCCCCCTCACTTTTACCCTTTTCCTTAATTCTTATCCCCCTTTCCCTCTCTTGGTGTCCTATCCGCCCATACTCTTTGTTATGAACTAAAGGGGGCATATATGAGGTTAAATGTATATGATAGGACCCTAATGAGGGGAACATATGGGGATAACTATACATGTAATGTGTAAATATATATGTAATAGGGTTGACCTAATATGAAATGGGGCTCATGTGTAGTGTGTCAATATGCATATATAGAGATCATGTATTCATTATTAAGGAGATGTGAATTGTGATGTATGAATGTATTGGGATATTTGGAGGAGGTTATCCTATTCTCTAAGGACTTAATATGTAACTCCTCTCTCTTATCCATATTGGATTTGTTATCCACAAACACATTGGTGTACATGGTGTGTACTTCTATTTTATTTTGATATTTTAAGCATCTTGAACATAACATTTGGTATCAGAGCATTGATCCTAGGGTTTTTCTTCTTGAAGAAAGTCATCTCAAAATTTTTGAGATAACATTTTTTCGAGATACTTCAGTCATTGAAATTTTGACGTTACCTAGAATACAAATCAAGGTACTTGTGGTAAAAATTTCAAATTTCAGATCATTATAATTTAAGAGATATAGCTCGTGGAAGTTAGGGATTTTTACTAGCCTTGAACTAAATCTCAAACACGTCATTTTGGGAATTTTTCTATAATGTTTTCTTAGTGATTTTAAATATTATGAAATTTCCAGAATAATGAGAACATATAGTGAATTTCATGAGGTAAAAATTTCATAGTTTGGATCATTTTAATTTAGGAGATATAGTCTATGGAAGGAGGGTTATTTGACTAGTCCCATAACTAGTCTCAAACAAGTGTTTTGATTAAAATAGTTATATCTTCTTCAGTGAGGATCCAAATTTATTTCCACCATTCATATTTGAAATAGGACAATCCCTAGTATTTGTGGTACAAATTTGAGAATCCAACATTAAATATTTTACATGTGGCATTATGTACAAGTTCGCTCTCCATAAAAGGCCAAAATTGAGAAAGATTTGGAAAATTTACGATAACATTCATTTGAGACATGATATTTTGTTCAAACCTATTAAATTTTACAAAATACATATCATTGTACTACAGACCAAAATTTCAAACTCATAAGGGTAAAAATTTCATAAATACATCGAAAGGAAGGTTTGCTAGAAGGATAGCCTCCAAATTAGGGGTTCAAACGTATGTTCACTTAAAACTATCATAAATTTTGATTGGGATGTCCTATTGATCTCATTCAAAATCCATTGGAAAGAGGAAACACAGGAGAATATGTTGGAAAAATAATAATAACCATTTTGGATATTATTTTCAATATATTTATGTTGTGAGTTGAGGATTGTGTTTAGACCTCACATAAGAGTCAATGACAATATCTAGATTTATAGAAGATGGAGACAAAGAAAAAATCAATCCTATGGAATGCTTGAGGTTAGTAAATGAATATGATAGGAATCCTTCAACACTAAACAAATAGTTTTTTTGTGAAGCTTGAAAGTAGTGGATGCATATTTATAAGGATACTAGATGGAACATCACATGGGAAGAATTTAAAGAACTCTTATCAAATAAATGGATCGAGGATACATAATTGGAGGATATGCATAAAATTAAAGATGAATTTAAAGAAGGAAGGGAAGATATAAAGGATAAGGGTGATGATCTATCTAATACACAGGACCTTAATGAAGAAATTATTAAAGTTCAAATATCAAAACAAGGAAGGACTAGCAAAGCAAAGTGGGAAAAATATGAGTCAAGGGAAGATTTGAAAACAAAATATGAAGATATATGCAGATTACAGAACAATCATAAAATATACTTGATGATGTTAATATATTGAAAAATAAAAGAAGAATTATCAAAATCAAGAAGAAACGAATATCTTGGATGAAGAATATACCAAAATACTTGAATAGGAAATTTCCAAGAAGATTGAGGAATACCTAAATACTAATGAGATAAAATTAGAAATGTAATTGAGAGTCAAATAATCAAATCGTAATTTAATAATTGGGGTAACATTGTGTTGGTCACTATAATTGCTTAATTAATTTCAAACAACCAAGTGAAACATAAATTATCAACCCAGGGAAGTCTTTTGTTTCAAAGATAGCTGCGCACTATATATGCTCAATTCCAAAAGCACTTAGTGTTGTAGTA
>ML779250.1:98076-126073 GCA_009831015.1 Picea engelmannii | reverse complement strand
GTTTTTTAAATTGTACTTGATACTGATTCACCCCCCTCTCAGTATCAATAGGAAGTCTCCATTAATACATAGTTATTTCTAACATGACACCAGTATGTACATGTGTTAATACTCATAATGGTTGTGACTATATGGTTGGAAAAAGTGGTTTCGTTTCTTGTCATTTGACATTCCCATGATAACAATCCTTGGCACAAGTGTTAACGAATCTGAACTGTAAGAGTAAACCCTTAACCAGACGAGAAGAAAAGTCTAAAACTATAACCCTAAACTAACTGGCATCGCACCTGCCATAAATTGATAAGAGGCCTACAGAGGGAAGACCGTCATGACTTAAATAAAACCCTACCTGAGACATTTATGGTGTCATCATTGTAACACACTTCTTCGAGATATTTCTCGACCACTGTGCCCATTGTGTTCCTTCCACCTCACTTTATTCACATGGCGAGGTACAATTCATAACTACCAACATTATTCTTCTCGACGAAGGGTTTATAAGGCTATTGCTTCATTATTCTCCCTTGGCTCTGTGTGTTTTGTGAAAATGATAGAATGTTAACCTTGTGATGTTAAGCTCGATAAGCATGGCTAGAATCATGGAGTTGGGCATGTTCTGGACAAGAAGGAAACTAGGAGGCATCTACCAGTCGGATACTACACTGCGCTAGGTAAGAAAACTCTCGGTTGTTTTTATCTGAACTCTCTGTTATTCTAAAATGTTGTAATACGCACCAGTCACAATCTATTCCTCTTGGTTCTACTAGTTCTGATTTTCGTGGTCTGAGTTAGAGTCTTATTGGTTGGTAGCATACCCTGTAATGCTTCTGGTTTTTTCATGGCTCCACTTTTATTCTATGCATTAGATCCTAAATCCCTTATACCCTGCAATAGATATTTTTTCTAGAAAAACCTCGTACGAAGACCTAGACTGTAATAATACCAAAGGGAGTGAGAATGTCCAACAATGCATGAGCTAGTACTTTCAAAATAATTTCAAACTTACTATATCTTCAGTTTCTCATAATTTGTTATTAAATGTCTACGCAACTCGATAGAGATACGAATTCATGGCTTGAGCCTTTCAAATATTTTCGCGGCTTTGGTATACTTCCTTGTCTATTTCATTATTTGGTTGTATGAAATAGTGGTTTTTTTGAATTTTATATCCTAGATAGGGAATATAGGCTTTATTTCATGTAATAGTAAGAGGGATACTCTTCATATCTTGTTTATCCCTTTCCAAAGGCAAGTCCATTCTCGATGATAATGGAGTGGTTTTAACTCTATATGTAATGCGTATTTTACCTATGATGTGTAAGTCTACGATTTCATTACTTTGAGTTTTAAAATAGCATTTACAAAGGTATATAGAGTTCTGTACCTCGGTATGAATCTTCTGAGTTTCCAATTTTCTAATTCTGAGAGTATACATATTGAAACTTGCCATGATTTAATTTTTTTCAAAGGAGCATGACATATATTTGTAGAATTTTCCACTGTGTGTACAGAGAGGTCTCTTGCCTAAATATACGCCTTTAGTATCTGGCATGTAACTTTCCTATTTATGTTCCACATAATTATACGGTGAAAGGTTAAGATTGTAAGAGTATTATCTCAGTATACAATAAGTTCCATTTGAGTTATACCTATGGTAAGTTTATATAATATTCACCTCAAGTTCTGTGCACTTGAAAACCATGTGCAACTTGTCTGAGTTTCAATCAACAATTCGTAAGTTTAAGAATTATTATATCGGAGTCTCGTAACCCTATCTGTAATTTTGAGATGGGAAATAATGCCTCTGCGGTATATGATTTACCCTTTATAACCTTTATCATTATGGAATTATGTGGTTAACTTGTCAAATTTCACTTTGTTAGCGTAAAGAAAAAGAATTTTAAGTATCCAGAACTTTGTTCTTGATTGCGTTTTCTTTATCATTAATCTGTAGTTTTAGATAATTATGAGAAAAGTATCTCGAAACCCTATCTATGATCTAAATTAGGAAATTCTATGGAACGTGTTTTATACTGTGCGTTCTTTATAGTTATGGTTATGCAATATATATATTACATGTTTAAAATGTTCTATCTGCTTCATACATTATGAGCAATTGATTTAATTTTGTTCGGTTACAAGACTAATGATGGGACCCATGTTTCCATTGCGAGGGTACCCATCCATTATTTCATATCCACTATTCCCCTTCGAACTGTGAATAATTCGCTTCAGCGACATTGACAGGAAACATGCACCCGCGCCAACCTCAAGCTAAGTGTTTTTCATGTGTGGAACCTTCACTATTTTAGTTTTGTGGATTCTTCCTGAACATTACTTTATATTCAATACTTAAATTTCATTGATTTATGTCTTAACACTAATTACTAATTCTTGGTTTCCTTGCAAGACTTAAACATCTGCAGTCAATGGATCCAGGACGATGCCTTGCTCAAAAAAGGTATTCGAGTTCCGATTCTAGTGTTAGTTTGAAGGTTCAAATTCAGTTTTCAAGTGGTTTTGGGTCCTTATGCAGGGTACTCTGTTTGTAAAGATTTGGATCCAAATAATCTAGCGATACAGATCATTTATTATCTTATTATAAATAAATGCACAAATTTTCCTACAACCCAAAACGAATATTTTTACATATTGAGTAGTCTTTGTAATGTGTATTATATTGGAACTTCATTTATGGTTTTACTGTGGCATAAACGGACTGAAATTTTTATGCGTTTAGTAAAGTCTGATAAACAAAAGTTTACTAAAATTCTCATGAGGTCCAAGTGTCGATGATATTTATGTGTATGATTATTATATGTCTATGTACCTCTGAAAATCTTTACAAGCAACAACATATGCATATATATATATTTCTATTCTTGTATTCATTCTAAATTTTTCTTTGGAATTTGTATAATGTGATTTTCCTTAGATGTTTATACAGCTCTGCGTATCTAAACCTACAAAAATATATACACATATATTTATATAATGTATTCACTTGTAGAATTACACTTAGCATTTTCAACACTCCAATGTTCCTTATGTTGAATACTTGTACGTATATATTCACATGCCTGGTAAGGGTTATAATTAACATAGTAATAATTCTATTTTATTTATCTTAGATACATAACTCAACTCCATCAACAACTAACACATACAATAGCTTTCTTAACTTTACTCAATGAATACAATCAAACTGTAAAGGCTTATTCTACAATTCATTTCATTCTACCAACTATTAGTCAATAAAAGAATTCAACAAGGAATAAGTAGATGTACATATCTAAACAACATGTTGGGACAACAAATGGAACAACCAAGTTCCACCCAACCATAGAACAAAACAACCAATCGACTTTCTTTGGTCACCCCCTAGCCTGACCATGAGTCCATAAGGTCAAACTCCAATGCTCCTCTTTCGCTATGGTCCTCTTTCAGATCATAAATTCCTCTTACCTCAGACTCAAAACAATGCTCATAACAAGCAGTGATATCCTTTATCCATCATACTAAGTCGGGTCCTGCCTCCTCCCATATGTTGTATATATGCAAAAGAATCTTGTGCCTAGATCTTTTCCCCCTTTTGGGAATTTTCCCAGCTTTACAAATCCCTGATTTTCAGAATCTGCTAATGGCCAAATTCCTCATTTTCCACTTGTAAAATTCAGCCCTGAGGTAGTTCAATCTTGTTCCCCACTCATGGAGTCATGGTCAGGTGATTTTAACTTGGATGTTTCATTTATCCTTCAACAATTAATATAAAAATATTTGTCTTTTACAAGTGTCATAGTCAAAGAGTTGGTTGGGAAAATCAAATATTTTCCCAACAGTCATAATAATTAATTACAATTAATCAAATTCCAAATTTAGAATTTCCATAAATGACAATAATTTTCCAAATACGAATTTGCCAAAAATGGAAATAAATTCCTAAGTGCATAGAGACTTTAATAATTAATTATTTTTGGGGATATTACAATTTTTTTACCACATTGTATGAAAATGGATAAATTACAGAGGTTGATTACCAAGAATAATTACACAGAATAATTATAGAGGAACATTCACAGTAAGTATTTCTACAGAGAATAATAACCGAGAAGCAATTACCAAAAAGCACGTGCAAGTATTTACAGAGAACTAATTACAGTAAGTATTTCTTACAGAGAGAACTAATTAGAGTAAGTATTTTCTTACATTGTCTAATTTCCAAGAGTATTTATAGAGACATAAAATACTACAACCTGTGTGCATGAATAATTCCTGAAAAAACTTATTTTTTGGTTAAAGCATGAGAATGCAAAAATGCGCAAACCCTTGCAAAACCCAATCATTGTGCATACAATGGGAGGATATTTTGAATGAATGTGGGTTATAGAGTTCATTCAAATAAATAATAGGAAGACCCATTAAAGTAGCATACATGGTATTCAATATGAATTTCCATTTATAAAAAAAAAAATGTTATGGGAGAGATTTTAGATAATACAGTATGCATGGTTCATAAACAGAGCTAGAAATTAAGAGAATAAAAATATCAACACTTTGTTGTCGAGAAGACAAGTCCCCTAACGAATGGAACCAAGATATATCTTATAAAATTACAGAGGATAACAAATGTGTATTAAGGGAGTCACACCATCGACATTTCTCACAGAATTGACAGAGTCTTACCATGGGGTGACTACACAAAAAGTTTGTATTTTTACATAAGAATAGGGATACAAACAACTCTGAGGGTCACAGTTCATAACAAGATAAATAATAATAGAAATCAGATAAATATTTTGAAGGGCAGTCTGAGTGACTAGATATCAAATGGTTTTGGACTGATTTTCCCCATACTTAAAAAGGAAAACCATCTATGTCAAGCTTCAAGATCAAAAATAATTACTTAAATAACCTCACATAATCGTATTTCATTTTGTCTAGACCTAAGATAGGTGTGGTAAGAAATTAAAATCGATAATTTTACAATCGAACGCTATTATTAGTTACAATATATTTTTTGTCCATGGGCTCTCGAACTTCGAAAGGAACTCATAAATATACAAAAGTATTGTTTAAATGCTAGCAGAGAAACAAAACACAATACCAGAAAAATCTTCCAAAAAAAATTTGTATTTAACACATAGAGATCTTACCTAGTAATACGAAACCACGATGATTTTTCCTACAGGCATGTTGTTGCACCTAACTACACTAGGGCCGAACCATATAGAGTATTCAGGTCGCAAAGAATAACATTGTGGAGGGAAGCCTAGTGAAACAAGGAAAGAGTTAAAATGCAGTGAGTGTAATGGTGTCTCGATCTGATCGCTCATAGTGGGAGAAATGACATAGTACGCTGTCAGTTACTATGTGAAATCCAAGAAGTGGAGGGACGACAGTGGCCAAGGGTATGAAGCATCGAATATCATAGTTACTGGGTAAGTAAATAAGGTATGAATCGTATTCCTACACCTTAAATGCAACAATGACAATTGTCACCTCCTAGCATAGGTTTTAGTTGTCCTCCTCACTACACATTAAAGAGACACTTTACCTTGACATATGGGGAGTTCGTAACTTAGTTGAATAGTGGGATTATTGTATTTTGGATGGTTGTAACACAGTTTTATTCATAAACAAGTTATGGTATTCATGACATAATCCTACTGCGATTATACCATAGAGTCTTTTAGGACCCTATTTAAGTATGCATGTTTGTCTCGAGTCTATATACAAATTAGTGGGGAGAACCCTTATGTACAAATAAGAATAACATAAAATATATGATAATATATCATCATGGTTAGGATTTATCCCTCCTAGCATAAAATAAATACAAGTTTGATAGGGTTATTCTCCTCTTAGTCTAAAAATACATAATGAATGGAGAAATGTTTATGCGCTATAAAATGGAGCAAGAACGATATGTTTTATGGGTAGAGTGTTAGTCTTCTTATGGATAGTTTGGATCAAAATAAATCATATTAAAGGTAAGGAAAATAAAGTTGCATATTCTTTAAGTCGTCATGCAAATTTAGTCTACATGACTGCAAGTAGTAGTTATGAGACAGATTTGGAAGAAAATATCAGAACGACTATGGAAAAAGATGAAAAATATAAAGTTTTAAAATGAAAAGTAATGGAAGGAGAAGAATAAAATATTGAATCATATTTTAGAATAAACAAAAATGGATTACTAATGTATAACAATATATTATACATAGATGATTAAAATGAAATAAAATAGTTAATATTGAACGAATTGCATAAAAATGTATATTTTGGAAACCCTAGGTACCAGAAAATGATTACCATGTTAAGAAAGGAATTCTATTATTCAAACATGAAAAATGAAGTGGCATAATTTTTGGAAAGATGCTTGGAATGCTAGGAGGTAAAAGATGAGCACAAGCACCCCACAAGCTTACTTACTACAACTTCTACCTATTCTAGAATGGAAATGGGAGTTTATTGGTATGGAGTTTATAACAATTTTACTTAAGAATAATAAAAAAAACTATTCTATAATGGTTGTTGTTGATAAATTAAGTAAGGAAACACATTTTATTGGTGTTAGGTCCACTTATAAAGCTATAAATATTGTTGATATTTTTATGAAGGGAATTTTCTTATTACATGGTGTGCCTAAAGTTGTATTTTTTGATAGAGATGCTAAGTTCACTCATACATTTTGGAGAACATTGTTTAAAGGTTTGGATAACCAATAAAACTTATCATCCGCAAATAAACAAGGAGACTAAATGGGTAAACCAAGTATTAGATGATATGCTCATAATGTATGTAATGAATAAGACTACTAAATGGGAAGACTATTTACATCTTGTTGAATTTGATTATAACAGTCATTTTCAGGCTTCAAAAAAATTAAGTCCTTTTGAAATACTTTACGGAAATAATTCCTATGTGGGATATGCTTTACCCTCTATAACCTTTATCATTCTGGAGTTATGTGGTTAACTTGTCAAACTTCACTTTGTTAGCATAAAGAAAAAGAATTTTAAGTATCTAGAACTCTATTCTTGATTGTGTTTTCTTTATCATTAATCTGTAGTTTTAGATAATTATGAGAACAGTATCTCGAAACCCTATCTGTGATCTGAATTAGGAAATTTTGTGGAACATGTTTTATATTGTGCGTTCTTTATAGTTATGGTTATGAAATATATATATTACATGTTTAAAATGTTCTATCTGCTTGATACATTCTGAGCAATTGATTTAATTTTGTTTGGTTACAAGACTAATGATGGGACCCATGTTTCCATTGCGAGGGTACCCATCGATTATTTCAGATCCACTCCTCCCCTTCGAACTGTGGATAATTTGCTTCAGTGACACCGATGGGAAACATGCACCCATGCCAACCTCAAGCTAAGTGTTTTTCATGTGTGGAACCTTCACTATTTTATTTTGTGGATTCTTCCTAAACATTAATTTATCTTCAATACTGAAATTTCATTGGCTTCTGTGTTAACAGTAATTACTAATTCTCGGTTTCCTTGCAGAACTTAAACATCCACAGTCAACGGATCCAGTACAGCACCTTGCTCAAAAGAGGTATTCGAGTTCTGATTCTAGTGTTAGTTTGAAGGTTCAAATTCAGTTTTCAAGTGGTTCTATGTCTTGACCCAGGGTACTATGTTTGTAAAGATTTGGATCCAAAGCCTCTGGCAATACAAATAATTTATTATCATATTATAAATAAACGCACAAATTTTCCTACAACCCAAAACAAATATTGTTACATATTGAGCAATCTTTGTAATGTGTATTATATTGGAACTTCGTTTATGGTTTCATTGTGGCATAAACAGACTGGATTTTTATGCCTTTAGTAAAGTCTTATAAATGGAAGTTTACTAAAAATCTCATGAGGTCCAAGCGTCGATGATATTTCTGTGTATGAATATTAAATGTTTATGTAGCTCTAAAAATGTTTACAATCAACAACATATGCATATATATATTTCTATTCTTGTATTCATTCTAAATTTCGCTTTGGCATTTGTACAATGTGATGTTCCTTAGATGTTTATACAACTCTGCATATCTAAACCTACAACAATATATACACATATATTTATATCTTGTATTCACTTCCAGAATTACATTTAGCATTTTCAACAGTCCAATGTTCCTTAAGTTGAATACCTGTATGTATATATTCACATGCCTAGTAAGGGTTATAATTAACACAGTAATTTAATTATATTTTATTTAACTTAGATGCATATCCTATGTATTTACATAACTCAAATCCATCAAAAACTAACACATATAGTAGCTTCCTTAACTTTACTCAATGAATACAATCAAATTGTAAATGGTTATTCTACAATTCATTTCATTCTACCAACTATTAATCAATAAAAAAATTCAACAAGGAATAAGTAGATGTACATATATGAACAAAGTGTTGGGACAACAAATGGAACAACCTAGTTCCACTCAACCATAGAACAAAACAATCAATCTACTTTCTTTGTTCACCCGCTAGCCTGACCATGAGTCCATAAGGTCAAACTCCAATGCTCCTGTTTCTCTATGGTCCTCTTTCAAATCAGAAATTCCCCTTGCCTCACACTCAAAACAATGTTCATAGCAACAAGTGATATCCTTTCTCCAACATACTAAGCCATGTCCTGCCTCCTCCCATATGTTGTATATATGCAAAAGCATCTTGTGTGTAATGTACCTCAATTTTGGCATAATTTGTTTTTTCTATGGGACATTAACCTCCAATTTCGTCTAAAACATTCGTAAAAAGTAAGGGATAGGTAAAGTTCACTCTGATCATATATTTATATTCTACTGGTTATGTGAGAACAATACTACACCAAACTAACTTAAAAACTGTATATAAGGGGCTCTCCAAATTTTCTAGCACCTTTATGCAACACACGTAATTTCTCCTTTTACATATAGATATTAAACTCATAATCTTATATCCATCTATATATAAATGTACAAATAGGATTGGAATCCTAGTTTTCTTTTTTTTTTAATATATGACCCTTCATGCTTGTGTGCAAGTCTATATAATTGACCTTGTAATAATGGAACACCTACCAAAATGAATGTAGTGTCAGATGTTCTACACTTACTATAAAATACATAACATATCATACCATTTGACCATGTCTGAGTCATTTAAATGGATTTCACTATGAATTCCTTTGTAATTACAGTTCTTCTAGTCACTATACTAAAACGAGTTTAGGTAAGGAAAAATCATGCGTGAAAGTCCTGTTCAACTAAGTCTTAACTCAAATTTATCTTATCAAAACAAAACGATGATGGTAGTTTAATTGGGACGAAGCAGTTTGTACCTAACTAGTCATGACTAGTCATCTCTCGACATGACTTTTATTAATTTCCCAATATTGTTATTAAGGTAGGAGGTGTACTTGTCAGAGGGAGTTAAGAGTCTGCACCCATGATTAATGGGGAGGTACTATCGCACACATTCTGATGGACCTTTCACTTAACCCCTCCTCTAATCGTGTCGTGCCATCTCTTCCCTAGCACATGACTCCACCAGTCCTGTACCTTCAACATTTACTCTGAGTAGTTTGAAGTTTCCCCTTAGGATTAGACACGTTTACTCCCTGTCGTTGCAGACTTCGAAAGGCTCTGTGTATTGTTTCCCTGTTAAGCGAATTTTTTCCTGGTCCGAAAGAATTTGTATGTTTCTTTCTCAGCGTGGGAGGCTATCACCTTGGAGATCATTGTTCGTCGAAAAATCCATCATTAACCGCCTTCATGGTAAGTTTTCGAGGCTCTTGTGTTTAAGTAGGAGAGCGAAGTCCGATGCAGTGAAAGTCTTTCTTCATTCTGTAACTCTTGTTAATCTATATTACTATGAACTTCTTCAGGGTTATCCCTGCTTCTATTAAAATTTGAAAAGTTCTTTGGTTCCCGTTTTAATACTTCCGAGGTCTCGACGCTCCATCTCCTTGCTCCACTTTCAGATTATTTTAACAGTTTAGTCTCTTGGGAAGAAGGAAACTTAGGGTTTCCTTATGTCTTAATACTGATGTTATTTCCTGCTCTTACCCTATGGTTGCGTGTCAAGGTCCAGTATTGAAAGCATAAGAAGTTTTGTTAGATTTGATTGTAACTATGTGTGCAACTCCCTATATATCTTCTTGTTATTTCTCTTTGTGAAGGGGTGAGTCCACCCGTCAGTGATCTTACTCCGACTCTTAACTGGTCCTTACACTGAGAAGTTTCTTTAAGGATAAGGCATTATTGTTTGGGTATAATATAACGAAATCTTCTTAAAGTGCTCTCGTATAATCCATAGGAACTTCCTTACAGTATATGACACTTTGAGTTGATAGTTCTATGTTTAATTTGAAAAGACTATTTACTTTCGCCGAATGATATTTGAATCATAATTTTCTTATGTTAAGAATACTACAAGTGCAATGTAACCTCTTGGGTCTTGTTATAAAATCTCTATATTGACTGTTGTACTGTCATTACTTTCTGCATTTCAAATTATGGAAGATTTAAATTCGACAGTTAGATATAGTATCAGTTCAGCGTGTAGGATTTATAGTAGGACTTCGTACATCATGACTTATGTCACCTATAAGTTAAAGCAAGACTAGCCCTGTAGACTATTTCAATTTATTTAGATTCGTTGACTGTTGTAGAAAGAAAGTTTTCCACTGGTTAGTTTTATTCTTTTTAAGATTGGCTATAATTCACTAATGATGGGCCCTATTTTATGCGAGGGTACCTATCAAGGAGTTACTGCACCACTCCCCCTTAGCCTGGACATCCATCTAGTAAACAAGCAGCGAGGACGAATATGACCTTGCCTGCCAAAAGATAAGTGTATCTCGGGAATATTCTATTTGTTTAATAGAACATCAATCCTTTTAATGTTTCGTTATCTTTCATTCATGTACATATTTCTAATAATTATAGGGTATAATTTTGTAGGACTTCATTCTACCCAAGTTTTGGATAATTGCCCCTGTTCTTGGCACAAAAGGTATTCGGGTTCCAAGCCCATCTCCTCTTAGTTTTAACTCTATAGGTGCTAGGAAAATGGGCTCGTGGATCCATCCAATTTTTCATTTTCAATTAGTTCTGTTCAACCCTCAGTATTTTTAGGATGAAGTGTAACCCCTCTTGCATAAAGGTCCATGTTCGATTTGAGTTTGGTCAAACTATGTAACAATTTTCTTGATATTGAACTACAATCCCTCTCGAATGTACTTGGATGATATGGTAAATCATAGTGAGTTTGTCTCTTGATTATTGAGCACCAATTAATGTTAAAAAGAAATATTACATCCAAGGCATTTCGACTTATGTGTCCTCAACTTGATTTTTCCGTCACTAATGTATTTACCATAAATTAGCTATGGTAAAAGAGTTATTGGTACTCCTTTATTTTTTTTGTATTCGATTTATAGTGATAAGAAATGAGTTGTTGTTGTGCCTAAGGCTAGGAAAATCCAACTCGTATCGTACCTATGAATGAATTAAAATTCTAGATTCTCTATTTCAGAATATATTTATTGGTCTCCTACATCCAACAGTTCATTAATATAGTTGCATTTACATATCTTCCGGAATAGTCTATCATTTACATAATATAGGAACATATCTAATATTTATACATTCTATTGTAGGTATGAAACCTTTGTTTTCTTCTGTAGCATCTACACAGATCGCCAATAGTAATTAGACCTACATCTTTTATATAAATATAATTATACCATGAAATAGATAGTGTTTCACTCTAGTTTTAATTCAATTCTATGCGGAAAATGAAGGACTTGAACAAGTAATTATGAACCTAAGATTTAATTGCAGAAATATAAACTTATCTCCAAAGGAATTTATACATAGGGAGTCTTGAAAAAGAAATTTTGATGCTTTTGTATTTTATCCTACAGTTACTTTCATATAGTAAAAATCTAGTTTAAAGAAATGATTGTTTTCCAGAATCTAACCATGCATAATCTTTCCAATCTATCATAATCTTTAAAAGGTAAGACCTAGAATTCATTTAAAATTTAATCCAATCGTAAGAGTCACTCAGAATTAGATTTGTAGGGCATTTTATTAGTATCTATGATTCATACACTCGAACAGATTTCACCCATGTTATTATATCAACTCATAATTAATATATGCACTACATCAGTTATTTAATCATTCAACAGAGATGGAAAATATTCCAATTCAGAATTAACAGATGCATTACATCAGATATATAAATATTCAAAGAGAGATGGATTAATTTAACATATTTGAACTACTTGCAGAAATACAAAGGGAACAACCACATTCCTCCCAACCGTAGAACAGGGAAGCCAAATCACTTGTCATGTTCACTCGCTAGCCTTGTTGATGTTTGGACAACATCGGGAATACATTCTCTAAAGATAATAATTAATAATATAATTATTAATTGATTATTAACTATAGTATATAATAAGTAAATAATAATAACAAATAGTTATTGATTATTCAAGGGACGCTTCCTTTCATGGATGGTCACCTTATGTTCCCTATATATGGAACACTCATCTTTGTAATAATATATCGAATATCGCTTATACCTTATATGAAGAAAACAAACATGGTATCAGAGCAGGACTGGGCCTTACTCCCTCATAGGAGGGCCTAGGAAAACAACAATGATGAGCTCCAAATTTTCTTGATTGAACTTGATCCATCTTATTCCATGCGAATATCTAGGATCAATGAATCTAGTAAGGTATCCTGCTCTAGCGATAACTAGATAGATATGGCAAGGTCATTTTTTGGCACATGGTCATATAGTTCCATCCCCCTGACACATAAATCTTTGACAGAGTCATTGCGTAGGAAGTACAGAGTTTCCCACAAATCCTTGGACAAGTGAAGTCCCAGGAGGTGGCAAGGGAAGACAATGGAGTTCTCTCAGCCATGAGCAGTTTTGTTGTCTATAAAGAGTTGTCAACCAAAACTGACGTCATATTCACATGCATCGAATAGTGACGCATTGGAAACCTCTATCACCTAATTTGAGTTCATGTTACAGTTTGGTGACCATGAAGTTCGAAAAAATTTCAACATTGCTCGAGTGATTGATCAGGTTTGGACCACCTACCAATGCTTTAACCAATGGCCGAGGGTATGCATAGTTTTCAAGTTAAGCCGCAATTATTCATGAATGGGGGTTCCTTTATTTTGTGCTCATGAACTCACATGCTCTTGGTTTTGGTGACGTTGCCTCTAGATCATGTTGGAGATAACAAGAGTATGGATATGATCTAATGCCCGCATCCAAGTGATTGGTCAAAGAATCCAAGAAGATACTCTTGAGAGATCGTTGGAGGCCAAGAATACTTCTGATTGTTTGCACCCATGTGGAGTGGAATTTTTTATTCTTTGCACCCCATTCTATCATATTGATTATGGTTGAGGTCGAGTTTCCTTTCAAAATCAAGTTACCATTTTAGAAAAGGTCATGTATATAGTGTCAGTGTAAATGATTGGCATCCACAGTGGGATGAGCACCAAGCGAGGAGGCCACTATCACAACATAGTGAGGCTATTGATATGCACCTACGTGTAGTTCAGGCTACAAAGGAATTCTATTTAGTGGTCAACGCTAATGTTGTATATGAATCTTGGGTTCAAATAAATTTTATAATTAACATGTCTGGTACCATGGTCGAAAGGATTCGAAGTGTTGGCGGAATCTTCAAGCTTGTGAAATCACTCAAAGAATGTACACACTCGTTAAGAGGGAGGTGTGGTGTTTTCTCTCCTCTAACCAACTAAGCCCCTCTGGACAAGATTTTCAATAATTAGTCATGTGAGGTGACTGAGGGAGTAATGCTCAGTTGGGCACAAGTATTGTGGAAGCCATGCGAGGTGGCTAGGTGTGAATGAGGCTATGGTTGTAGTCTTCCCTATGCCATGCGAGATAGATAGGTGTGAATAAGACTATTGGGAGAGGAGAAACATCAAAACATGGTAATGGAGACTATAGCAGTGGTTGTGTACCACTGGAAAATAGATGTGTACTACTATGACATGGAAACAATTGTGTACTATTGGATGACATTGCAGTAGTCGTGTGCTACTAGTTGATTACAACATAGTCATAAAGAATGTGGTGGGTGATTTGAGCTACCGATGGCATGGTAGTAGTAGTATGCTACTATTTGATTGCATAGTAATCAGTGGATTACTATATGAAGGAACCAAGACATTGGTTTCATGAGGAAACCTTTATATGTCTTGGGGGACCTTGGTTCCATGAGGGAACCGCGACGTTTCCGAGAGATGTTTGAGGTAGGGATCAAGAGGGAGTACATTGTTCCTCACAACCCTCAACAAAATTGGGTCGCAGAGAGGAAGAATAGATGTATTATTGAGACAGTCAAGGCGATGATTCGTGATCAACATTTACCTATGTTTCTATGGGAATAAGCATCCATGACTGTGATGTATGCTCAGAAAAAAATTCCTTGAGCAACATGACTCCTGAGGAGGCCTTCACAAGAGTTAAAGATTGAGGTTGGACACTTTAGGTTATTTGGGTGTTCAGTATACATATATGGGGTACAATGAGTCTTCAAAGGAATATCAGATCATCATCCTTGGTCAGAGATAGATTGAGTAAGAGACAAAAAGAGATGGTACCTTCCGAGAAATAAACATACCTTAGAGATATTTGTGTTATGCCGCAGCTATGAGCCAGATCATTGATTATAAACCTTCTTTTTATGAGGAGGCAAATAGTCATCCAGTATGGAGAGATGCCATGCTGGAGGGGTATCAGTCCATCATGAAGAATGATGTGTGGGATATTGTTCTGAGACCTGAGGAGAAGTTTGCAGTAACTTCTAAACGGATCTACAAGATCAAACACACAATTGACATGAGCATCGAGAGGCACAAACCGAGATTTTTTACTAGAGGATTCTCTCAGGTGGAGGGAATAGATTATGAGGAGACATTTTCTCTTTTTTCTTGATACACTTCTATCCGGACGGTTATTTCCCTCGCAGCATCCATGGGTTGGAAACTACATCAGATGGATGTGAAGATAGCCTTTCTCAATGGAGATATTGAGGAAGAAATATACATCAAGCAGCCATATGGTTTCATCATACATGAGAAGGAGTCTCATGTGTGTAGGTTGAAGAAGACCCTATATGGACTCAAGCAGGAACCTCGAGCTTGGTATGCAAGGATTGATGGACACCTAAGGAGTTTGGGCTTCAGAAAAAGTGTTGTTGATCCCAACCTGTACTACAAGACTGTTAATGGTGAGGCCTTGATTCTGGTCCTCTACGTTGATGATTTATTCCTCACCAAAACAAAGAGACTTATTATTGAATGCAAGTATGTGTTGGCATCTGAGTTCGAGATAAAGGACCTTGGTATGATTCACTACTTCTCGGGACTAGCGGTGTGGCAGAGAACTGATGAGATCTTCCCAAGTCAGGGGAAGTACACAATTGAGATATTGAAGAAGTTTGAGATACTAAACATCAAGCCCGTGGATATACCAATAATGATGACTCTAAAGAAACTAAGTGTGTCTTCTTCTGATTTTGGTGAAATTGATCTAACTCTGTACAGACAGCTGATTGAATAATTGATGTATCTCATTAACACCAGACCAAATATTTTCTATGCAGTGAGTGCACATAGACAGTTTATAAGTCAGCTGAGATAGACACACTATATTGTTGTGAAACATGTGTTGAGATACTTGCGAAGAACAGTTCGACATGGTTTGAGATATACTTCCAGTATTGATATGATATGGAAGGAATATATTGACTCTGATTGGGCAGGGAGCACAGTGGACAGAAAGAACACCTTCAGGTGTTGCTTCACTTTGGGATCTTCCATGGTTTCCTAGTGTAGTAGGAAGCAAACTTTTGTGGCTTTTATCACAACAGAAGCATAATACATTGCATTAAGTATGACAGTCCGTGAAGTAGTGTGACATCACAAGCTCCATGCATATTTATTCAATCATGTGCTAGATTCCACCATTATTCATTATGGTAACTAAAGTTGTGTGTTCATATCTCTGATAATCGAGTGTTTCATTAAAAATTGAACCACCTTGAGATCAAGTACCATTTCATCCAAGAAATGGTGTAGAGGAAGGAAGTATTGGTGCAATACCTTCCTACATATGAGGGTTGCTGATGTTCTTACCAAACCATGTTGAAGTTTAAGTACTTCCATGACAGACTTCGCATGGCAGAGAATGCCTCCCTCGCTAAGAAGGAGTGTTGATGTTTGGAACTTCCTGAGACATTCATCATATCATACTCCTCTATGACAGAGTTGATTTGATCTATGATGACAATTATCTGAGAAGGGATAAGTGGGGCACTTATCCGAGAAGGGATAAGTGTGGTTGGACTTATAACCCAATCTCCCATGTGGAGAGAACATGAGGATATGTCAAGGGAGTTGACCCTTGAAGTAATATAGTATGGGAGTTGACCCTAGTGTTTCTAGAGGGTGTATCCTCTAGAAGTCCACATGGAGTGCCATGTGTGACAAAATTTCTCCAAATCGTACTCCTCTGTGAATTGAGTTCAGTTGATCTATGATGACACTTATCCGAGAAGGGATAAGTGGAACACTTATTAAAGAATGATAAAGTGCAGCTGGGATTATAACCCAACATCCCATGTGGAGAGCACATGAGGACATGTCAAGGGAGTTGACCCTTGACATCATACACTATGGGAGTTGACCCTAGTGTTTCTAGAGGGTGTAGCCTCTAGAAGTCCACATGGAGTGCCATGTGTGACAAAATTTCTCTAGATAGTACTCCTCTATGAATTGATTTGAGTTGATATATGAGGACTCTTATTCGAGAAGGGATAAGTGAATTTTGTCTTATAGCCCAACATCCTAGAGGGAGTATCCTCTAGAAGTGTTCCTAGAGGAGTAGCCTCTAGAATTCCACATGGGAGTGCCATGTGTGACAAATATTTTACTACTATGGTGTTTTTGTACCACTGGAGGAGACTGCATGTCTCTGGACAATAGTTGTGTAATACTATGGAAGATACCTCCCTAGCTAAGAGGGAGTGTTGATGTTTCAACATCGGATATAACTTCTCCTATATTGGGCTGTAGACCAAGGGAGATAGGATACATTTATCACAAAGGTGCACTTGTGGTAAATGGGCCCAGATGTAGTCCTCCCTTGATCATGACAAGGAATAATATGGACTCAAGGTGCTTGAAGTGCTTTCCACATGTCAGTTATCATCAAGTCGACATTCACTCATAGGTATGTGCCTGTGGTGAAAGATCATGGTGTGGTCTTTGTCCTAGTCATTATGATTTGACAAGGAATGATAAATACTCAAGATGTTATATGTTATTACATGCAGACCCAAGTGAGGCTAATCTTAGAGAGAGTTAATTGGCTCAAAGGGAGAGCCGCAAAAGGAGTTTCTCCTTGGTTCAGGTGGGAGAGAGATGTCTCCCAAGACTAACAGACAAGTGTCATGAGTCTAGGGTGAAGTTTTTATACTTCAAAGACAAGAGTGGCATGTTGCAGAATGTCTCCCTCATTGATAAGGAGTGTTTATGTTTGGACAACATCGGGAATACATTCTCTAAAGATAATAATTAATAATAGAATTATTAATTGATTATTAACTATAGTATATAATAAGTAAATAATAATAAAAAATATTTATTGATTATTGAAGGGACACATCCTTTCATGGATGGTCACCTTATGTTCCCTATATATGGAACACTCATCATTGTAATAATATATCGAATATCTCTTATATCTTATATGAAGAAAACCAACAAGCCTGACCATGAATCCATGATGGTTAACTTGGAACTTCTCCTCAACAACGTCGTTCAATTTCAAAAAACTTCTTCTTCTTGCCTCACACTCAGCAGGGAGTGTTCATAACAGCAAGAGGTAATTACTTTCCCAGCATACTTGGAAGTGTCATGCCTCGTCTCATATGCTATATATCCAAAAATCATTTTTTCCTACGTCTTTTCCCTCCCTTGGGAATTTTCGCAGCTTTCCAAATCCCTGATTTTCAGGGGTTGTCAATGGCCAAATCCTTGATTGGCCATTTGTAAAAATCATCCCAGAGGTAGTTCCAACATGTTACCCTCTCATGGAGACATGGTCACATAAATTTAACACAGTTGTTCCATTTGTCCTCCTGCAATAAATAAAACAATATTCTATTTACATACAAGTGTCATAGTCAAATAGTTAGTTGGGTCAGATTAGGTCTCTTCCCAACAGTCATAATAATTAATTACGATTTATCAAATTCGAAATTTGGAATTGTCGTAAATGGAAAAAATATTCCAAATTCGAATTTACTAAAAATGGAATAGTTTTTCTAACAAATTTTGACTTTCGAAAATACTTTTTTTTTTGGATGTCACATCCTTTCCCTCTTCAATAAAACACTGTCCTCAGTGTTCAATCATTTCTTGGAATGAGATTGGATGAGATTTCCGCAAATCTACCTCCAATCGCCAAGTGGCCTCCTCAGGACTAAAGTTCTTCCATTTCACCTTTACCTGAGCAAGGGCTCTGTTCCGAAGTGTTATTTATCTCCGGTCCAGAATACGCAGGGGTTCCACCTAGGACTCGCGTCTTCAAATTCCACCTTCACCAAGTTCCAATCAAGCATATGAGTAGGTTCATGAACATATTTTTTCAATAAAGAAACATGAAATACATTATGAATTTCTAGATTAGCTCGAAGTGCAAGTTGGTATGCCATGGGTCCAATTCGAGCTAGTATCTCAAAGGGCCCACAAAACCTGGGTGCCAGCTTGGCACGGTTTCTGAGTTTTAGTGAACTTTTCTTGGATTTGAATTTTAAGTATACATGATCCCCCACTTGAAACTCCAAGTGTCTTCGTTTCTGGTCTGCATAACTCTTCTACCTGTCCTCTGCCTCTTTTAAGTTTCCTTGTACCTTTCTTACCATATTCTCCATTTCTTGGAGCATCTCTAGTCCAACCATAATTCTGTCAGTCGAGTTGTCCCAACCAATTGGATTCATACACTTCTTGTCGTACATTACTTTGAAGGGGCTTAGATTAGCCAAAGTTTGGTAACCATTGTTATATGCAAATTCTACTAGGTGTAGATAGTCTTCCCATTTGCTCGATTTTGTTCTTACATACATGCAGAGCATATCTTCTATGATTTGGTTTGTCCTTTTGGTTTGTCCATCCGTTTGTGGATGATAGCTCATACTAAAATTCAATTTGGTATTTATCCCTACAAACAATTCCTTCCAAAACCAGGACGTGAATTTTACGTCTCTATTTAAAATTACTATTTTAGGAAAACCATGCAGTCTAAAAATTTCTTTCAGAAATATTTTAGCAATGTTTGTAGCTTTAAAAGTAGACTTTACTGGAATAAAGTTTGCAGACTTACTGATTTTATCGAATACAACCATGATAGAGTCATTCTATTTCTGAATTTTGGGCAAATCTGTAATAAAGTCCAACAATATGGTCTTCCATTTCCATTCTGGTACCGGTAATGGTTGTAATAGGTCAGTTGGATGCTCATGTTCGGCCTTTACCTATTGGCAGTCTTGATACCTAGCCAAGTATTCTGTTGTTTCTCTCTTCATATTAGGCCAACAAAAAAATTTCCTATGTTGTTAGCATTTTCTGGTATCCTGGATGACTAGAATACGGTTTCTTATGCACTTCATTAAGAACTTTTATCTTTAACTCTGTTGAATCGGGAATGTAAAGTCTATTTTTAAAATGTAGTAACCCATGTTTATCGATACTCAGGTCTCGCTCGTGTGAGTTTGTTGTAGTGTCATGTAATTCTGCCACTAACTTAGTGTAATTTTCGTCATTAATACCTATCATTCTTATTCTCTATTCCATATCACTTTTTTCCCTGCTAACATTTATCTCAAATATCATGTGGACTCTTCTACTTAAAGCATCTACTACCTTATTTTCCTTACCTTTGATATGTCCTACCTCAAAGTCAAACTCGCTCAAAAAGGCTAGCCACCTTTCTTGCCTTGTGTTAAGATCTGGTTGGTTGAACAGGTATTTCACCCCGTTGTTATATGTTAATAGAAGAAACTTTCTACCCATTATGTAATGTCGCCACATTTTTAAGGCGTGTATTACTGCTGCCAATTCTAAATCGTGAGTTACGTAGTTTCGCTCATGTTCCTTTAACTTCCAGGACTCATAGAAAATAACGTGTCCTTCTTGAGTTAGGACACCACCTAGTCCTTCTTTACTCACGTCAACACAGACTGTGAAGTATTTACTTGGATCTACTACCTTTATAATGGGTGTGACCGTTAATAATTCCTTCAACTTATTAAAACTATCTTGGCACGTTTGTGACCAGTTAAATTTGGTCCCTTTCTTTTGTAACAATGTGATGGGGTAGCCTATTTTGGAAAACCGCTCTATAAATCTGTGATAATATCCGGTGATTCCCATGAATGACCTGATGTTCTCTACATCCTTCGGTACTGGCCATTCCACAATGGCTCTTACTTTCTCAGGGTCGACTGCAATGCCTTCTGCAGAAATCAAATGTCCTAGGTATTGTATCTTCTTCTGATAAAAATCACACTGATCAAATTTAGCATACAGTTGGTGTTTCCTCAAAGTTTGCAGGAAGATCCTTAAGTGTTCTTCGTGTTCTTCTTCTATTTTTGAATATACCAGTATATTGTCAATAAACACCAGCACAAATTTGTCCAAGTATTGATTAAAAATACTATTCATTAAGAACATGAATGTGGTTGGTGCGTTAGTGAGTCTAAAAGGTATGAACACAAATTCGTAATGTCCATATATTGTTCGAAAAGATGTCATTCTTATGTCCTCATATTTTATCCTAACTTGATGATATCCAGATCGTAAATCCAACTTCAAAAAAAACTTTTCCCCACCTACTTGATTGAACAAATCGTTTATCCTAGGTAAAGGGTACTTGGTTTTAATAGTCACTTTGTTCAATTGTCTATAATCGATACATAGTCTTAGAGTACCGTCTTTCTTCTTGACAAAGAGGATGGGTACTCCCCAAGGTGAAACACTCGGTTTGATATACTCTTTGTCCAATAACTCTTGCAGTTGCATTTTCAATTCCGTCAATTCTGGTATACTCATTCGGTAAGGTGCTTTCGAGATAGGGGATGAACCAGGTAGTAGGTCTATGGAGAAGTCTATTTCTCTTCTAGGGGGTAATTCAGGTATTTCATCAATGAATACATCTCTGAAATCGTGTAAAACAAAAAAGTCTTCCAAGTTAGGTTTGTCTTTATTTTCTAATAGGTTTGTTACTTGGATGGCATAAACTTGACATCCCTTTCTCATGCATTTCTTAAATGGCATTGTGGAAGCTTGTCTAACTGATACATGTTTTGGTACACCTTGGGTTGTTCTAGTAGTGTCATAATCATATTTATAGTTAAGTGTCTTTGTATAACAATCGAGTATTGCCTTGTGCTTTTACAACCAATCAATTTTGATAATCATATCATAATATCCTAGGGGTAGGATGTTCATATTTATCCTTATGTTCTAACCATCTAAGCTAAACTTAAAATCAAAAATAATTTCAACTACTTTCCTTTTAGTTTCATTAACTAGTTGTACCAGCCATGATTTTGCATGCTTCAGTTTCTTAAGTTTATTTGACTCTACTATACAAGGAGTAATATAACTTAGTGTAGCTCTAGGGTCAATTAAAGCAGAAATTCAAGTGTCATTGGTTTTACCTTCGATTTATACCATAGAGGACTGGTGGTCAGATTGCCGACCATCTATGGTTTCATTTATCCGATGCAAGCTTCTGCCCACATCACCTACCATTGAGGCTTCCTACAAGTTATGAACAGTAGTTCGGTTTGCTAAAATTAAATGTGGACAGTTCCTCCTTAGGTGAGGTTCTCCACATTCCCAATGCTTTAATGGTTCGTGGGGGTTGTCCCCAAACATCTTCATTCGCAGATTTATCGGTTTACCACTGTCTTGTGTATTCAGATGGTTGGAGTGAAAATCCTTTCTCGAAAATCTTTTTGTTGCATTCCGATAAGGAGTCGGTTGGTATCCCTTCTTCCACTGGTTCATTTGATCTTGTTTCTTATCCTTCCAAGATTTGGGAAACTTCATTCATTGTTTATATTGGTCATAGCACATTCATGCTTTCATGAATACTTCACTCAAGGATTTGGGGTTGTCAAACTAAATTATTTCCCTATAGGACTATGGTAAATAGCTTAAGAATCATTGGATTTTCACCTTATCCTCCTGGATGTAAGGTACAAACCTTAGTAATTCCAGGAATTTATTTATAAGGTCTTCCATTGTCATCTGTCCAAGTCTTAACTCGTAAAATTCTTCATTTTCCTTTCATAGTAGCTTTCAAATAGGTACTAGTTTTTGAAATATTTCTTGAAGTCAGACCATTCCATCTGTTTTTCTTTTAAGCCCTTTGCCAATTTCATATCTTGCCACCAGATGTTGGCCTTTCCTTTCAGGTTGTAAATGGCCATTCTGAATTTCATATTGCTGGAATAGTTGTATATTTGGAAATATTTTTTGATATCTAATAACCATGCCTTAACTTCCTGGCCTATTTTGGATTCCCTGTCAAATGTAGGAGGTTTAATCTTCTTGAATTCCCCTTCAAGATGATCTACCTGTTTCCTTTTTCTGTATGGTTTTTCTTTATCTTCACCTGAAGGGGTACCCTCAGATGAGTTGTCATCTTTTTCTGCTTCAGGACCAGAGTTCTTGGAGGCCCTCTTACTGACCTCTTCTTCATGATTATCTTCCTTTGGGATTTGCTTGGTTACTATGTTGCACAACAGGACTTCATTTATCTTCTACTATTCCTATTGTGCTTTCCTCAGTTTCTCATTATCTGCTTTGAAAAACTGTAGTTCAACAATAAGATTCCTCATTGTTTCCAATACTTCTGTAGGTGAGATTATGTTACTGTTCTATCTTGGATCTCCCGGAGGTCCTTGCTCTGGATCCCCTTCCATTCTGATTTATGCATCATCCTGTGCTGCCATAATTCACACAAAACAACAAGGGTTTTTTGTTTGTAACAAAAAGATTTATTAGTTTTTCTTAAATTGAATATATATAAAGCAATTACAGTGGCCCTGTTCAGGTCCAGTGTTGTAACCTTTTCTCTGATACCATATGTAATGTACCTCAATTTTGGCATAAAAAAAAAATTTCTATGGGACATTAACCTCCAATTTCGTCTAAAAGATTTGTAAAAAGTAAGGGATAGGTAAAGTTCACTCTGATCATATATTTATCTTATGTTGGTCATCTGAGAACAATCCTACACCAAACTAACTTAAAAACTTTATATAAGGGGCTCTCCAAAAGTTCTAGTACCTTTCTGCAGCACATATAATTTCTCCTTTTACATATAGATATTAAACTCATAATCTTATACCCATCTATATAGAAATGTACAAATAGGATTGGAGTCCTAGTTTTCTTTTTTTTTAATATATGACCCTTCATGTTTGTGCACAAGTCTATATAATTGGCCTTGTAATAATGGAACACCTACCAAAATGAATGTAGTGTTGGATGTTCTACCCTTAATATAAAATAAAAAACATATCATACCATTTGACCATGTCCGAGTCATTTAAAAGGATTTCACTGTGAATTCCTTGGCAATTATAGTTCTTCTAGACACTATGCTAAAACAGGTTTAGGTAAGGAAAAATATCGTGCAAAGTCTTGTTCAACTAAGTCTTAACTCAAGTTTATCTTATCAAAACAAAATGACAATGGTAGTTTAACTAGGAAGAAGCAATTTGTACCTAACTAGTCATGACTAGTCATCTCTCGACATGACTGTCATTAATTTCGCAATGTTGTTATTAAGGTAGGAGGCGTACATGTCAGAGGGAGTTAAGGTTCTTCACCCATGATTAATAGGGAGGTTCTGTCACGGACATTCTGATGGCCCTTTCACTTGACCCCTCCTCTAATCATGTCGTGCTAGCTCTGCCCTACAACATAGCTCCACCAGTCCTGGACCTTCAACATTTACTCTGTGCAGTATGAAGTTTTCCCCTTATGGTTAGACGAGCTTACTTCCTGTCATTGCAGACTCGGAAATGATCTGTGTATTGTTTCCCTGTTAAGAGAATTTTTTCCTTGTCCGAAAGACTTTGTATGTTTCTTTGGAGATTGTTGCTCGTCAGAAAAGCCAGCTTAACTACCTTCCTGGTAAGTTTTCGAGGCTCTTGTGTTTAAGTAGTAGAGCGGAGTCCGCTGCAGTGAAAGTCTTTCTTCATTATGTAACTGTTGTTAATCGATATTACTAGGAAGTTCTTAAGGGTTATTCCTATTTCTATTGAAAGTTGAAAAGTTCTTTGGTTCCTGTTTTAATACTTCCGAGGTCTCAGTGCTCCATGTCCTCGCTCCACTTTTAGATGATTTTACTAGTTTAGTCTGTCGGGAAGAAGGAAACTTAGGGTTTCCTTATGTCTTAATACTGATTTTCTTGCTTGCTCTTACCCTGTGGTTGCGCATCGAGGTCCGGTATTGAAAGCATAAGAAGTTTTGTTAGATTTGATTGTAACTCTGTGTGCAACTCCCTATATCGCTTCTTGTTCTTTCTCTTTGTGAAGGGGTGGGTCAACCCATCAGTGATCTTACTCTGACTCTTAACTGGTCCTTACACTGGGAAGTTTCTTTAAGGATAAGGAATTCTTGTTTGGGTATAATATAACGAAATGTGCTTAAAGTGATCTCGTATAATCCATAGGAACTTCCTTACAGTATATGACACTTTGAGTTGATAGTTCTGTGTTTAATTTGAAAATACTATTTACTTTTGCTGAATGATATTTGAATCATAATTTTATTAGGTTAAGAATACTACAAGTGCAATGCGACCTCTCGGTTCTGGTTATGAAATCCCTATATTGACTACTGTACTGTCATTAGTTTCTACATTTCAAATTATGGAAGGTTTAAATTCGACAGTTGGGTATAGTATCAGTAAAGTGTGTAGGATTTATAGTGGGACTTCATACATCATTACTTATGCGATCTATAAGTTAAAGCAAGACTAGCCCTGTAGACTAGTTCAATTTATTTAGATTCATTGACTGTTGTAGAAAGAAAGTTTTCGACTGGTTAGTTTTGTTCTTTTTAAGATTGGCTATAATTCACTAATGATGGGCCCTATTTTATGCGAGGGTACGCATCAGGGAGTTACTGCACCACTCCCCCTTAGCCCAGACATCCATCCAGTCAGCAAGCGATGGGGATGAATATGAGCCTGCCTGCCAAAAGATAAGTGTCTCTCTGGAATATTCTATTTGTTTAACAAAACATCAATCCTTTTTGTTTCGTTATATTTCATTGATGTACATATTGCTAATAATTATAGGGTATACTTTTGCAAGACTTCAGTCTGTGCAAGTTTCAGATAACCGCCCCTATTCTTGGCACAAAAGGTATTCGGGTTCCAAGCCCATCTCCTCTCAGTTTTAACTCTACAAGTGCTAGGAAAATGGGCTCATGGCTCCATCCAATTCTCCATTTTCAATTAGTTCTGTTCCACCCTCAGTATTGTTAGGATGAAGTGTAACCCCTCTTTCATAAAGGTCTGTGTTCGATTTGAGTTTGGTCAAACTATGTAATAATTTTCTTGATATTGAGTTACTGTCCCTGTCGAATGTACTTGGATGATATGGTAAATCATAGTGCGTTTGTCTCTTGATTATCGAGCACCAATTACTATTAAAAATAAATATTACATCCAAGGCATTTTGACTTATGTGTCCTCAACTTGATTGTTCCAACACTAATGTATTTACTAGAAATTAGCTATGGTAAAAGAGTTATTGGTACTCCTTTATTTTTTTTGTATTCGATTTATAGTGATAAGAAATGAGTTGTTTCTGTGCCTAAGGCTAGGAATATCCAACTCATATCATACCTACGAATGCATTAAAATTCTAGCTTCTCTATTTCATAATAAATTTATTGGTCTCCTACATCCAACATTTCATTTATATAGTTGTATTTACATATCTTCTAGAATAGTCTTTCGTTTACATAATATAGGAACATATCTAATATTTATACATTTTGTTGTAGGTATGCAACCTCTGCTTTCTTCTATAACATCTACACCGATAGCCAACAATAATTAGACCTATATATTTTATATGAATATAATTATACCGTGAAATAGATAGTGTTCCGCACTATTTTTAATTCAATTCTATGCGGAAAATGAAGGACTTGAACATGTAATTATGAACCTAAGATTTACTTGCAGAAATATAAACTTAGTTCCAAAGGCATTTTTACATAGGTAGTCTTGAAAAAGGAATTTTGATTCTTTTGTAGTTTATCCTATAGTTACTTTCGTATAGTAAAAATCTAGTTTAAGGAAATGATTGTTTTCCAGAATCTAACCATGCATAATCTTTCCAATCTGTCATAATCTTTAAAAGGTAAGACCTAGAATTCATTCATAATTTAATCCAACCATAAGAGTCACTCAGAATTAGATTTGTAGGGAATTCTGTTAGTATCTATGCTTCATACACTCGAACATATTTCACCTAGGTTATTATATCAACTCAGAATTAATAGATGCACTACATCAATGATTTAATCATTCAACGGAGATGGAAAATATTCCAATTCATAATTAACAGATGCATTGCATCAGATATATAAGTATTCAAAGAGAGAAAGAGTAGTTTAAGATATCTGAGCCGCTTGCGAAAAGTAAAAGGGAACAACGACATTCCTCCCAATCGTAGAACAGGGTGGCCAAATCACTTGTCCTGTTTACCCCCTAGCCTAACCATCAATCCATGAGGTTTAACTTGGAACTCCTCCTTAGCAATGCCATTCAATTTCAGAAAACTTCCTCTACTTGCCTCACACTTGTAACATCCCGCTCTGGCGCACTGAGAACACTTATTATTTGAGAACACTTGTTCGCAAGTGATCTGGAACTTTTGATGTTAGACCTATAATATTTGATTATGATGTGATTGACAGATGACATGATGTGTTAATATTTGATGTAGACAGGTGCTATTGACTCAGTTTGATTGAGTGTGTAGGGTTTTTGACCTTGAGGATGCAGAGGCATCGGTAGAACCCCCTTGGACTCCGGACTGATTCAAGGAGTGTGATTTTGGGTTGATATATTTATTATGATGTTTCATTTGATTTGATGATTTGATGTCGACATTTTTGACATGATTATTGGTGATGCAGGCTGACGATAGCTTTTCGACTTGACTCACATATGGAGTAAAGGGGCCATACACGATTGCAGAGAGTTTGAGGGAGAGGGGTGGACAGCAGCCCTACCACCGCCTGCTAGCACTCCCGCCGTGGCTTGAACTGTAGGTTAACGATTACCTAGTTCGAGAGGACCCACAATGTCGTGAGGGCCGACTGCGATAGTCGCTCATGATGATTCTAAGGGGAACACAATAAGGCGGGGGCCTTATTCCTTAGAGCCCTTAGTCTCCTACTAGTTCACCTGGCGGAGTATTGACTCCAGGGGTTATAGAGGTCTACCAATCAGTCAGTTGGCGAGTGGCACCCTTGGAGCACGTGGTGCATCCTGAAGGGAACGTCACACAAAAGAAACTCAGTTGGTGAGTGGCACCCTTGGATCACGTGGTGCATCCTGAAGGGCACGTCACCAAAAGAAATTTCCAGAGGCGAGTGGCACCCTTGGCGGACGTGGTGCGGCCTGAAGGGCACGTCGCGATAAAGGTGGTTGGGGGATTCAGCCTAATTAGCCCTAAGTCTTCAGCACCTGAATAAAACCTTAAGCATTACCCTTAACCAATCTTTGCCTAGCTCAGAATCTAAACCCTAAGCCTAAGACCTTCTAGAAACCGGGGGGGAATTTAAGTGTGGCCTTAACAAATGT
>ML779250.1:42623-83513 GCA_009831015.1 Picea engelmannii | reverse complement strand
GCAAGGTTAATAATGGTTAATTAAATGCTTGTGATGATGTTTAATTCACAAGGTTGTTATTCGTCTAAATTGAAGTGTTCACGATAATATTGGTTTTAATTTGAAATGTTAATGATGATGGTGGAATCGCCATGGCAATATTGGTCTAAATTGCAATGCTAATAATGGTTAGGTTATTCTAATGTATGGAAGTAAACGGGAAGGAAGGGCAAGTTAATAAGGATAATGTAATGTCGGGGGTTTACCATTATGGTATTAAATTCGTAGCTCATTCATGGCGATTAACAGAAAAATGCAATGCGCTGGTGATTATTGCTTGTCCCTGAACTAGTGCAAAATGACCTTATAACCAATTAATGGGGGCTGAGATTTTGGCTTTTACCTTACGATAAAGTCTTCATCGGTTAATGATAACTAATGGAGCATTTGGTTTTGAATGATGTCTTCACGTCTCTTAGTGGTTGGTCGATTTAGAGTCCTCCTGACTTGCGTTCCCCGTAGAGGTCATGATTGCCCCTGATTTTGTAGTACTTGGTGGTATTGTATTGCGTAGTTGGTTGTGTCGGGCGGGATATAGACACCTCTTGTAGCTTAGTATTTATTTCTGTGAGTAATCCGGCGGAAGGAATCCAGTGCCGTATCAAGAGTCTCGGACTGTTTAAGGGCACAGTTCCACTCTTGCGACACACTATGAGCCGTATCAGTAGTCTCGGGCTGTTTAAAGGCACAGGTTCTACTACTGCGGCTGTACTGTGGGATCTTTCCATTTTGTGACAGTACTGTACCTAACCCCTGGTGTCCTTTCTGCTTACAGCGGCTAATTGCACGCCTTGTGTCCAGGGGCGCTTCTTCTTGTTGTCACTGTGAGATGTCGGGTCGTATTGATTGTGTTTGTCTTACTTGCGTCTTCTTGGTTCGAGTGGTGACGTAGAGTCGAGGGGGTTGTTTCTTCTACTTGCGCACACACTTCAAAAACACAAAAAAAAAATTCACCTGTTATCAGCATTGTTGTCGTGACGAGGTGGGTTGTTACAACACTCACCAGGGAGTCTTCATAACAGCAAGAGGTAATTACTTTCCCAGCATACTTGGTAGTGTCGAGCCTCCTCTCATATGCTATATATCCAAAAATCATTTTTTCGTAGGTCTTTTTCCCCCCTTGAGAATTTTTGTAGATTTCCAAATCCCTGATTTTCAGGGGCTGCCAATGGCCAAATCCTTGATTGGCCACTTGTAAAAATCAGCCCAGAGGTAGTTCCAACATGTTCCCCTCTCATGTAGTCATGGTCAGCTAAATTTAACATGGTTGTTCCATTTGTCCTCTTGCAATAAATGAAACAATATTATATTTACATACAAGTGCCATAGTCAAATAGTTAGTTGGGTCAGATCAAGTCTCTTCCCAATAGTCATAACAATTAATTACAACTTATCAAATTCAAAATTCGGAATTGCCATAAATGGCAAAAAATTTCCAAATTCAAATTTACTAAAAACATAATAGTTTTTCTAACAAATTTTGACTTTAGAAAATACTTTTTTTTTTTGTGGGGGGGATGTCAGATTGTGCCTAGAAATTTTCCCCACTCATGTTGTCATGGTTAGCTGATTTTAACATGGATGTTTCATTTATCTTTCAACAATTAATATAAAAATATTTGTCTTTTACAGGTGTCATAATCAAAGAGTTGGTTAGGAAAAAATCAAATATTTTTTCAGCAGTCACAATAATTAATTATAGTTAATCAAATTCCAAATTCAGAATTGCCATAAATGACAATAATTTTCCAAATATGAATTTGCAAAAAATGGAAATAAATTCCTAAGTGCATAGAGACTTTAATAATTAATTATTTTTGGGGATATTACAAATTTTTTTCCACATTGTATCAAAATGGATAAATTACAGAGGTTGATTACAAAGAATAACTACATAGAACAATTACATAGAAACACTCGCAGTACGTATTTCTATAGAGAATAATAACCAAGATGAAATTACTGAGAAGCATGTGCAAGGAGTATTTATAGTATTTCTTACAGAGAGAACTAATTACAGTAAGTATTTTCTTACATTGTCTAATTGCTAAAATGACAATAATTTTCCAAATATTAATTTGCCAAAAATGGAAATAAATTCCTAAGTGCCTAGAGACTTTAATAATTAATTATTTTTGGGGATATTACAAATTTTTTACCAGATTGTATCAAAATGGATAAATTACAGAGGTTTATTACCGAGAATAATTACATAGAACAATTACATAGGAACACTCACACTAAGTATTTCTACAAAGAATAATAACCTAGAAGCAATTGTCGAGAAGCATGTGCAAGGAGTATTTACCGAGAACTAATTACAATAAGTATTTCTTACATAGAGAACTAATCATAGTAAGTATTTTCTAACATTGTCTAATTGCCAAGAGTATTTACAGAGACATAAAATACCACAACCATTGTGCATGAATAATTCTTGAAAAAACTTATTTTTTGGTTAAAGCATGATAGTGCAAAAATGCTCAAACCCTTGCAAAACCCAATCATTGTGCATACGATGGGAGGATATTTTGAATGAATGTGGGTTTTAGTGTTCATTCGAATAAATAACGAGAAGACCCATTAAAGTAGCATACATGGTATTAGATATGAATTTCCATTTACAAAAAAAAAATGTTATATGAGGGATTTTAGATAATATAGTATGCATGGTTCATAGAGAGAGCTAGAAATTAAGAGAATAAAAATGTCAACGCTTCGTTGTCAAGAAGACAAGTCCCGTAACGAATGGAACCAAGATATATCTTATAAAATCATAGATAATAGCGAATGTGTCTTAAGCGAGTTAGACCATCGACATTTATCACAGAACCGACAGAGTCTTACCATAGGGTGACTACAGAAAATGTTTGTATTTTTACATAAGAATAGGGATACAAACAACACCGAGGGTCATAGTTCATAACAAGAGAAATAATAATAGAACTCATATAAATATTTTGAAGGGCAATCTCAGCGACTAGCTATCAAATGGTTTTGGACTGATTTTCTCCATAGTTAAAAAGGAAAACCATATATGTCAATATTCAAGAACAAAAATAATTACTTAGAGAACCTCACATAATCGTATTGCATTTTTTCTAGACCTAAGCTTGGTGTGGTAAGAAATTAAAATTGGTTATTGTACAATCGAACGCTACTATTAGTTACATTATATTTTTTATCCATGGGCTCTCAAACTTCGAAAGGAATTCAGAAAGCTATGAAAGTATTGTTTAAATGCTAGCAGCGAAACAAAACATAATACCATAAAAATCTTCTAAAAAAAATTTGCATTTAACACATAGAGATATTACCTACTAATACGAAACCATGTCGATTTTTCCTATAGGCATGTTGTTGCACCTAACTACATTAGGGCCCAGGGCTGAACCATACAGAGCATTCAGGTCGTGAAGAATAACACTTTGGAGGGAAGCCTAGTAAAACAAGGAAATGGTCGAAATGTAGTGTGTGTAATGGTGTCTCGATCCGATCGCTCGTAGTGGGAGAAATAACATAGTACGTTGTCAGTTACCATGTGGAATCCATGAAGTGGAGGGTCGATAGTGGCTAGGGGTGTGAAGCGTCAGAGCTCACAGTTACTGGGTAAGTAAATAAGGTATGAAGCGTATTCCTACACCTTAAATGTAACAACGACAATTGTCATCTCCTAACATAGGTTTTAGTTGTCCTCCTCCTTACACATTAAAGAGACACCTTACCTTGACATACGGGGAGTTGTAACATAGTTGAATAGTGGGATTAAAGGGACACCTTACCTTGACTGTGATGTCCCAAAAAATATATATTTTTTTTAAATTTAAATCTGCTGAAAATTCATTCTGTTTTTAGTAAATTCGAATTTGGAATTTTTTTTCCATTTATGGAAATTCTGAATTTGAATTTGATGATTGTAATTAATTATTATGACTGATGGGCAGAGACCTGATTTGACCCAACTAACTATTTGACTATGACACTTGTCTGAAAATAAAATATTTTATATTGATTGCAGGAGGATAAATGGAATAACCATGTTAAATTTAGCTGACCATGACTCCATGAGTGTGGAACACATTGGAATTAACTTTGGGTTGATTGTTACAAGTGGCAAATCAGTGATTTGGCCATTGGCAGCACCTAAAAATCAAGGATTTAGAAAGTTGTGAAAATTTTCAAGGGAGGGAAAAGTCCTGGGAAAATTAATAAATAACATATGTGAGGAGGCAAGGCGCTGCCAAGTATGCTAGGAAATAAGACTATTGATTTTTTTTCCTTGCTGTTATGAGCAATACTATGTGAGTGTGAGGCAAGGGGATTCTGTTGGAATTAAAGGATATTGCTGGAGAGGAGATTTCAATTCACCCTCATGGATTCATGGTCAGGCTAGGGGGTGAATTGAGCAAGTAGATTGGCTGTCCTATTCTACGTTTGGGAGGAACGTGGTTGTTCCCTTTGGCTTCCCGCAAATTTGATTCAGATATGTAACTCTACCTTATCCTAGTTAAATGTCATGTGTTGCAATCTGTTTACTTCTATGTATGAATTTCTGGTTGAATGTTGTGGTGGAAAGATCTATCATTTTACTTCCTAGTCATTAGCTAGAAATGGACTTATTTATTTAGATGTGATGCTGAGTAATTACTAAGGTCATGGAATGTATCAAATAGTAAGACAAATTCTGTAGAAGTTACTAATCTCATAATAGAATGGACTACAGACTACATCTATCTTCTTAGTTAATTTTGTAAAGTAAAATGAAAATAAAATTGTTTCCATAAATACTTGAATCCATGCGCACCAATATCTGTGGCGGATTTCATTTCCTATAGATGCTTATAGTATACAATGAGCCTCATCTAATGAACATACAAGTCCAGATTCAAAGTAAATACACCATGTATTAATCGATATGTATATCAACCTGTACAGATATATTATGAACATATATGTATATATATAATGAGCGTTATGTATAAGTGATACAATGACACCGGGGTAAACTGACTACTAAGGTATCCAGAAACTACACAGATATACACATAAACATATACATAGGAAAATAATTCAGAAAACTTACCAAACCCCATTACAGAAATTAAGTATATGTATATCAGTATGGTGGTGATGGTATTTTAGTAATGACTCTGTTGTTTAAAGGTGCACCTACAATATAACAATAAACCTTTGTCGTAGGTACAATTCTACAGGGTATCTAGTATAAAGGAGTAAAATAATCACATGAAAGGAAATAAACACGAATTCTGGAAGTCCCGATCTTTTATAATCTCAAATGGACAAATATTTTTCCTCTCGATTTATATATGAAAAACCCCAAAATCTAGACGAAATCTCACAGACATAGGCTTCCCACGAAAACATTGCATACAACTGGTTCGTAATTCAAATTTACGAATCGGTGGAATAAGACTTAGGTTCAACTCCTACCAAAACTAACTTTAAATCAGACTATAAGTATACGATGCATAAACGAAATCTGGAAGTCATCACACAATCCGAGTGGAAAACAAAACCCTTAGGCGCATTTGTTACTATGCTAGTTTTAGGCATACTACTATGCATAGCCGAATCTTTTTGAGAAGGGACTGTGTAATCAACAATGAGATTCAATTCTAGAAAAAATAAGTAGAGAATTCAAATCTGTAATAACAAATTATTTTTTCAGAAATATTGAGGAAAATGTTAAACACGGAAAGTGACAGATTATAACCCATATCCACAACGAAATAACACTCAAATCATAATGATCATATTACTTAAATAGAATGACTCTATAAATATCACAAGTCCAACCAGGTACAAGCTTGGCGTAATTTTTTCTTCGTACCAAAATGTTTATACAAATCAGGGCGTACCCTGTATCAACTAAATATAGAACTTGGAACTAAAAATCTTCAAACATTAGGAATGTGACATAGCCTTGACCATCGGTGCATGTAAACTCGAAATAGATGGAAGGGCACTGTGTTGGAACCTGAATACCTCTTGAAGGAGTGAAGAGGGCGTCCCCATGCTTCGATGTGACTGCACCTACAGAAAGTAATGTGAAGCATTATAATGTATCCAATGGAAATAATATGATTAAATTACAGAATAGAACATAATTAAATAGGGGGTCGATGAATACTTAACTGTAATGGAGGGTTCTTGCCTTATACCATCGTACTACCCCGTACGCCTCCCAGACTGAAAGGGGAAGAGGAGTTCATGTCTCCCTGATGGGTACCCTCTCACATCAAGGGGCCCATCATTAGTGATGAATACCAGTTTTAATCCAAAAAAAAACACTGCAGGAAATGATTTGCGTATAACGACCATAAAGTAATAGTAAATATAAAATCAATGTGACATTCCAATTATGAATAGAAAGGATTAAAATGCCTCCAACCATTAGAACACCGTTCCTAATCAATATAATGACACTAGTGAACACTTTAATTAAACACATAAGTTCTCTCAAGATCAAAAGTATGTCGAAAGGTCTGTTACGCACCCAAGTAAGGGAAAACCCGGACAAGACACTCTATCATCTAAGAGACTAATCAATGGGGAAACTGGGCCCAATAATAAAAGTTGAATAAAAAAATAGAATATCACGAATGCACATTTCTAACAGACATCGTAATAAGTTCCTCCACAAAAGGAGAGTAGCTCGGCCTCAACAAGAAGGCTAGTACAGAGAAAGGGGTTAAAGCATGAAAGAACCTAAACCTTGCAAGGGTACCACCTACCCCTTTTCACATTAACCTCGAAGAAAAAAAAAAAATGCTACCAAGGAAATAATCGGGAAACAGGAGCATGCAAAGACCTACCTAACAAGACAAAAGGATCCAAATGCATAAATAAAAGACAGAAGGATCCAAATGCATAAATAAAAGAACAGTCAAGGGTAAACTTACCCCGCACAGAGCTGTCGTCGAGAAGTTTCTTCCAATATTTCCACCCATTGGGCACAGGGGCCGAATCACAAACTCATGACCACGATGCTAAAGCCAAATGGAAAATGGTCTAAAAGGTTTCTTCCTCCTTCACCAAACCAAAACCAGAATGAAAGTGAAAGTGTTGGAGTAACCTTTCACATGGAGTAATGGGGATGGGGTCTTCGTACTTGGGCCATGTGAATATATGGTAAGTGTCGACATCTCATTGGGGCACGACAGTCGAACTCTGAATCGAATAGACTTATCTCAGGCGCCTTAAATGAACTCTGAACCAAATAGACTTATCTGAGGCGCCTTAAATGTTGCAGACATGCCTTTAAGGCACAAGGGTTCCAACCTTTATTTTTTTCTCAGAGTATTAATGGCAAGGTACCAGATGGCCTACTTAGGGTTACTCTTATCACCTTACTATACCGGTTATACGTTGAACCCAACTACCATTGCATTAACCATCCGAAGTGGATAGCCTAATGTCGTTACTTACCGAGTAATTTTATGTTAGCACGATCATAACCATAACCTTCACAAGTTAGCCTCTGCATGCTTTGTATTCAATTGTGCAAATTAGTGTTTGATTTTATACCCGACAGTGTCTATTTAAATGTATTCTGAATAATGTTAACCTCTTCTTGTAGACCCTATAACAATATATATATCAGAACAAATGTCATAAGGCCTTACATCTACGACCATTGAATTAATATGATAATGGTTCAAAGTAGTTACATCTCCTTATCATAAAGTAGGTTTTGGAAATGAAACGATAGATAATACCAAGTTGCAATGAAACAGGATATCCCTAGCTATGTACCTATGTTCGTATATAGCTCATTACTGAAATAGGAAGAGGCAACAATATGTTAAAATAAGATATAAAAGTAAAAGGCAATAAGATTTCTATATATTACGATTCATTAATGCCTCAAACTTTAAAGACACAGAATCAACTCAAAGTACCCAATTAATTTTTTTTTTTATGTAAATTTTGAGGTACATTACATTGACATACTAGGAGTTGTAACATAGTTGAATAGTGGGATTAAAGAGACACCTTACCTTGACATACACGGAGTTGTAACATAGTTGAATAGTGGGATTAAAGAGACACCCTACCTTGACATACGGGGAGTTGTAACATAGTTGAATAGTGGGATTAAAGAGACAGCTTACCTTGACATATGGGGAGTTCTAACATAGTTTGAGTTGTAACATAGTTGAATAGTGGGATTAAAGAGACAACTTACCTTGACATATGGGGAGTTCTAACATAGTTGAATAGTGGGATTATTGTATTCTTGATGGTTGTACCATAATTTTATTAAGAAACAGGTTATGGTATTAATGATATAATCCTACAGGGATTATACCATGGAGTCTTTTAGGACCCTATTTAAGTATGCATGTTTGTCTCAAGTCTAAATACAAATTAGTGGGGAGAACCCTTATGTACAAACAAGAATAACATAAAATGTATGAGAATATATCATCATGGTTAGGATTTATCCCTCCTAGCATAAAAGAAATACAAGTTTGATAGGGTTATTCTCATCTTAGTCTAGAAATACATAGTGAATGGAGAAACGTTTATGCACTATAAAATGGAGGAAGAACGATATGTTTTATGGGTAGAGTGTTAGTCTTCTTATGAATAGTTTGGATTAAAAGTTTAGAAGTTAAATCAGATTAATGTGTCGAAAAAGGATTTGATTGAAAGACATTAGTGGTGTCTAAGTTGTCTTTGTCAAATAGACTTTAGTTTCTCCCCTTCAACGATTTTTTTTTTTTTTTTTTTTTTAAAAACAAAAACCATTTTGGGGTACATTACAACGAATTCAACACACAGAGTTATAATAGAAATATACAAATAATTACTAAATGTAAATTGGACAGTAATTGATATAGATATTTATAATGAAAACAATATACATATGAAATATAATGGTAGTTGGTAAATGATTTTACCAAGGATAGAAATTACCATTGCAACTAGTTTATTGTATTATAAATCAAAAGTGCAATAACTATCTATAAATTTCAAGATATGATACATACAAACGTTAATTAGGGAAAAGGAAACGACTATGTATTAACATTCTAGAGGACATACGAAACCCGTAGGGTTTTTTTCTATAAAATTTACTTATGCCGGTAAATACCATAAAATCTATGTATGTTAAATCCCTGAAACAAACACTTAGAAACTCTTTGTTCAGACTAGAAAAATAATTATTACAGACTATGCTCAAACTTAGAAATTCAAAAATCCCGACAGGACTGTTGCTAGTGTTACAACCCAATTTTCCAAAGAGGAAACTTCGATATCTCAAAATCTCAGATATATATCTTGAGATAGATTCAGTAGCAGCAACCTCTGGAGGGTAAACCGTGAGGGAATGCATACCTGTAGGAATAACTCCACCCATGAAATTTGATTTTGAACAGGGTCATTTAGGTCGTTTTGGTTTGGACCCCCAAAAAATAAAAAATAAACAAGTGAATGTTAGTTCCTGTTCATTCTACTAAGTAAAACCCGAAGAAAAAAAGAAGTATTTAAACTTATGCGACCAAAAAAATATTGTTTAATAACTTACCATGATTAAGATTACGTCGGGTATACTTCCTTTATCCGAGAAGGCGCATGATTTAGTTTCAAACCTGACCTGTAAACAAATGATTCGATGTTAGCTTACGGAAAACAATTTAAATAGCAAGGGAAAGGCTTAGTGACACGACTTTACTTACAGTAGGAGGAACGTTTGGTCTTCCTCAAAGGGAAACCATAACTATGATGGAAAAAGCTTCAAATATAATGAACAATTCCCTGCAAATAAGATTTCCCATAAAAGAAATCCGTGCGCAGAACAAATTCACATAGTAATACTTCATGCAGGACAAGTCTAATCGATGAGACATTGCGCAGAGTAAGCCTACACGAAGGCTCATCGCGCTGTATAAACTTCACAAAGTAAGAAGACATCAATTCATAAGAGAGCTCGATAAACACAAAAAGAGTAATCCATGCATGAGGAATGAATGGCCTCAAGGTGTTTGGACAAACATCATAAGAATCTCGATTGTCGTTGAAACCAAGATCAGGTACTACATCCAGCTGGTGATGGATCCGGGGGACACTCATTAAGGAGAAACAATGAGGATCTTACCATATTTCCACTCTCATTAAAAAAACTCGACAGATCTTCACCTAAGTATTGCCATGTGTTTCCCACTCACCTTGCAAAGGACGACGATCATACAACTGTTAACTTTATTACCGTGGGTAAATTCAATAGGATTGTAGTGTTGATTAATGCGCAATGATGTCATATAAGGATTTAACTAGTTTAATTTTGTATAATGAAAATGAATTTTGTATAACACTAATTCTTTTTAAATGTATATAGTATGCACAAATTTCATAAGACAGATTATGTTATTCCAAAGTTGTATATATATATGTAGATAATGCTAATTGAAGGACATAGGATTATAATGCTAATAAGTTAAACAATAAGATTACCATATATATATACATATATGTGGTAAATCGAAGCATTTATGTTGCATTTTTTTAAAGGTGTTGTAATGTTATCAAGTTAGTTCATTTGACAAGATTTTATGTAAATCTTTAATGTGAAGAATGAATATAACCATTTAACAGGATTATAGGTTTGATCCTATGATAATCGAAAATAAACTGAAAATAAACCTATAGAAATGGTAAGATGTAGCATACAAATGTTCAAGACATGAATTTGCATATATGTTATTTAAAAAAAAAATAGAGTTTGTGAAAAAATGTTACTAGAGCTAAAGTTTCAGCACTTGGCTTGAGGGTTCAACATAATAACCAGATTACATATTAATTATTATGGTAGTAGGTAATATTATTTTTTATTTTTCAAGTAGATTGAAAAAATTATTATACATATAGGGAGAAAGGAAATTTTTCTTGTTGTATTGTTATACAGAGAAGGAAAGTTTCCATGTCACCAGAAGGGGGTTCTCGTCCCAAACATGATGAAAAATTTTGGAAATTTTTTAATGAAGAAATATCTTATTAAATTTAAATGAAAGCAGAAATGATAGTCACCTAGAAATCTTACAAATAGTTAAGGATTTAAAAGTAGAATTACATAGTGTGAAATCTGCACAAGAAGAATTAATGAAGTATTATTAAATAAATTGCATGTTGGTGAAAACCTTAACAATAAAGAATTTGGTTCTAATGAAATTGGAAACAAAGCATGCAAGCAAAAAGTAAGAAAACAAACATCTTGGGATACATAATCTACTAATAAAAAATTGGATAATAAAAGAAAAAAAAATATGAAAATTCTAGTGAAAGTAGTGATAGTAACAAGTTGGAAAATAAAAAGAAACACAAGTTTTATGATGAAATCACTAGGGGATTTAAAAATATCAAACCCCATGTGTTCAAGGATGGACCATGAAGGAGAAGAGGATGGACCATGGCTTCAAGGGATGAAGAAATACTTCCAAATAGGGATGAAGAAATACTTCCAAATATATAATTATTCTAGTGAATTAAAAGAGAAAATGGCAATATATAATTTAATTGGAAAAGTTGATATGGCAAGATATAAAAAAATTAAAACATATTAAAGAACGATATGTAACTTGGAGAACAAGAAATATTTAAAAAAAAAATGCTTATGAAAACAATATTATTAAGAGAAGGAAAAAGAGTTTTATGATTTGAAACTAAGAAGTATGATGATGAAGGATTTGTGCAATAAGTGTTGAATTTTGTTGCAACATGTGCATATGTTGTTGATGATAAGACAAATATTCAACATTTTATATGGTGGATTTGTGCAATAAGTGCTAAATTTTGTTGGATTATGTGCCTTATATTGTTGATGAAAAAACAAATATTCAACATTTTATAAGGTGTTTACCTCATGTTTATAAAGAAAGAATTGAATATGATAACCCAAGAACTTTAGAATAAGCAACGAGGAATACAAATTTCAGTTATGTACAAAATTTGAATAGAAAGGAAAAGGAACAAAATTTTATAATAAGAATTTTGTAAATGTTCAACAAAGTTATTAAGGGAGTAGCTAAAAAAGTAATAAACCTTATAATCCATATGTGAATAAGGATAAAGAACCAATTACTGTTTATAATACAAATAAATCACAAAGGAATGAATGGCCTCAAGGTGTTTGGACAAACATCATAAGAATCTCGATTGTCGTTGAAACCAAGATCAGGTACTACATCCAGCTGGTGATGGATCCGCGGGACACTCATTAACGAGAAACAACGAGGATCTTACCATATTTCCACTCTCATTAAAACTCGACAGATCTTCACCTGACTATTGCCATGTGTTTCCCACTCACCTTGCAAAGGACGACGATCATACAACTGTTAACTTTATTACCGTGGGTAAACTCAATAGGATTGTAGTGTTGATTAATGCGCAATGATGTCATATAAGGATTTAACTAGTTTGATTTTGTATAACGAAAATGAATTTTGTATAACCCTAATTCTTTTTAAATGTATATAGTATGCACAAATTTCATAAGAGAGACTATGTTATTCCAAAGTTGTATATATATATATATATAAAATGCTAATTGAAGGACATAGGATTATAACGCTAATAAGTTAAACAATAAGATTACTATATATATATATATATATATATATGGTAAATCGAAGCATTTATGTTGCATTTTTTTTTAAAGGTGTTGTAATGTTATCAAGTTAGTCCATTTGACAAGATTTTATGTAAATCCTTAATGTGAAGAATGAATATAACTATTTAACAGGATTATAGGTTTGATCCCTATGATAATCGAAAATAAACCTATAGAAACTTTAAGATGCAGCACACAAATGTTCTAGACATGAATTTGCATATATGTTATTTAAAAAAAAAAATAGGGTTTATGAAAAAATGCTACTAGAGCTAAAGTTTCAGCACTTGGCCTAAGAAGGTTCAACATAATAACCAGATTACATATTAATTACCATAGTAGTAGGTAATATTACTTTTTATTTTTCAAGTAAACTGAAAAAATTATTATACATACCGGGAGAAAGGAAATTTTTCTTGTTGTATTGTTATACAGAGAAGGAAAGTTTCCATGTGAGTAGAAGGGGTTCTCGTCCCAAACATGATGAAAAATTTTGGAAATTTTTCATCATGTTTGGGACGAGAACCCCTTCTACTGACATGGAAACTTTCCTTCTCTGTATAACAATACAACAAGAAAAATTTCCTTTCTCCCGGTATGTATAATAATTTTTTAATGAAGAAATATCTTATTAAATTTAAATGAAAGCAGAAATGATAATCACTTAGAAATCTTACAAATAGTTAAGGATTTAAAAGTAGAATTACACAGTGTGAAATATGCACAAGAAGAATTAATGAAGTATTATTAAATAAATTGCATGTTGGTGAAAACCTTAAGAATAAAGAATTTGGTTCTAATGAAATTGGAAACAAAGCATGCAAGCAAAAAGTAAGAAAACAAACATCTTGCAGCTGGAACTTGACTTCTAAGGACTTCATGGGATGCCGAAACTAAGCTTCTAGGAACATAAGATAACACACACTATAAAGTAGGAACGCATACGAATGCTCGAACAATGGGCAATTACGGAATTACGTATATATAGGGACAAATACAGATGTCAGAACGTTGCTTCTATAAACTCGCGTAGATGCACTATCTTGAACAATAGCTGGTATCAAAACTACATTGATAGGAACATCATTGGATGTAAGAACAGGAATGCTAGCTACTTAAACTCGATCTGGTGGATCTGCACCCAGTAGCATAGGAAAAAGGCATAAGCGGTATCATAGACAGGAGCAACAAAGGCATACCTAGGGGCAGGCATAGGCATCTAAGGCGGAGGTAGCAGCCCTACTAGTTCCAAAATGAGTAGTTGATCCAACAGTGGCACCACCAGGAGTTGTGGTTTAACGAGTCAATGTGCTAGCAAAGTTATAGTAGCAATTACGGTTCCATCATAAGAAATTGGATAATAAAGAAAAACAAAATATGAAAATTCTAGTGAAAGTAGTGATAGTAACAAGTTGGAAAATAAAAAGAAACACAAGTCTTCTGATGAAATCACTAAGAGATTTAAAAATATCAAACCCCATGTGTTCAACACTGAAATTGGAACACGAGAAGAGGATGAACCATGGCTTCAAGGGATGAAGAAATACTTCCAAATATATAATTATTCCAGTGAATTAAAAGAGAAAATGGCAATATATAATTTAATTGAGAAAGTTGATATGGCAAAATATAAAAAAATTAAAACATATTAAAGAACGATATGTAACTTGAACAAGAAATATTTTAAAAGAAAATGCTTATGAGAACAATATTACTAAGAGAAGGAAAAAGAGTTTTATGATTTGAAACTAGAAAGTATGACGATGAAGGATTTGTGCAATAAGTGCTGAATTTTGTTGCATCATGTGCATATATTGTTGATGAAAAGACAAATATTCAACATTTTATATAGTGGATTTGTGCAGTAAGTGCTAAATTTTGTTGCATTATGTGTCTTATATTGTTGATGAAAAGACAAATATTCAACATTTTGTAAGGTGTCTACCTCATGTTTATAAAGAAAGAATTGAATATGATAACCCAAGAACTTTAGAATAAGCAATGAGGAATACAAATTTCAGTTATGAACAAAATAAAAAACATAATGAGAATGTGAACAACTCGAAAGACAAAAAGCATATTAAATTTGAATAGAAAGGAAAAGGAACAAAATTTTATAAAAAGAATTTTGGAAATGTTCAACAAAGTTATCAAGGGAGTAGCTAAAAAAGTAATAAACCTTATAATCCATATGCGAATAAGGATAAAGAACCAATTACTGTTTATAATACAAATAAATCACAAAGAAAACCTTTGAAATGTTGGGAGTGTGGTGACTCACATTATTACAAGGATTGTCCCCTCACGAAGAAAAATAACAACAACTTGCATACTTTCCGTGAATCTTCTACACTTGAAGAAATTGAAAGGAACATTCCAAAAATTAGCACAACATTGGAAAATAGACAAGCAGATCATCATACTTGTATCGTGGAAGTAGAAGGCATGGTAAATAATGAACCAATATCTATTTTGATTGACCCCAGTGCTACTTTAAGTTATATTTCACATAGACTTGTGAATATGTGCAAATTAGAGAAAACTAAATTTGAAAATTCATGGTTAGTTCAACTTTCTACAAGTATGAAAAGGAAAGTAACTGAATTTGTTGGCAAGTGTGAATTTCTTATGAATGATTTCAAAAACTATCTTGATTTGAGTTTTTCGCCTTTGGGGTCTTATTACTTGTTGATTGGTATGAATTGGTGGGAAGAACATAGAGTGATCCTAAATTGTTATAATAAGACATTTTTGATCACAAATGACACTCTTAATGTTGTTAATATTAATGGGATACCTAAAACAGTTTATGTTTGGGGATATACTAGCATTACAAATGAAAAATTGTGTGTGTAAATGTTGTAAATTATATGGTGTGCATGTAATAGATAATCTAGAGGAAAATAAACAAATTGATATCTCGGAGTTTCGGAAATTCCAAGATTACCTCCACAAAGAGATATAGATTTTACCATAAATCTAGTACCTCGAGCAGTACCAGTATCTAAAGATCCATATAGGATGAACACCATAGGGATGAACAAACTAAAGATACAATTACAAGAATTAATAGATAAAAAGTACATCCGACCTAGTGTGAGTCCGTGGGGAGCACCTATACTTTTTGTAAAGAAAAAGCATGGTACTTTACGATTGCATATTGATTACCAACAAAGAAATAAGTTGAAGATTAAAAATATATATAATTTACCTCACATTGATCATATATTCGATCAAGTAAGAGGACTCGTGATATTTTCTAAAATTTACTTACGATATGCATCTCATCAAGTTAGGATAAAAAGATGAAGATATTCATAAGATGGCTTTTAGAACGAGGTATGGCAAGTAAGAATTTCTAGTAATGAATTTGGGTTTAACAAATGCTCCAACCTCGTTCATTGTTTAATGAATAATATTTTAAGTAAATACTTGGATAAATTTTTCATTTTTTATTGATGATATATTAGTATATTAGAAAAATGAACAACAACCTAAAGAACATTTAAGAATAATTTTACAAGTGCTAAAAGAACATGAACTATATGCTAAGCTTAACAAATGTGACTTTTATAAAGATAAAATAGAGTATCTAAGACATGTTATTTCTAAAGAAGGCATTTATGTCGATCCAAATAAAATCAAAGCTATAATCGAAGACATGTTCCCAAAGATGTTATCGATGTAAGATATTTTATGGGAATTACTCACTATTATCAAATATTTATTACGAGTTTCTAAAAAATTACATACTCTATAACCTCATTATAGAAAAAGGGAATGGAATTTAAGTGGATAGAAAAGTGTCAAGAAAGTTTTAATAAATTAAAACATCTCCTAACTATTTCTCCTATACTAAAAATTGTGGATCCATATAAAGATTTTGTTGTATGTATGGATGCTTGAAAAGAAGGTTTAGGAGGGGTTTTAATGCAAGAAAATTATGTAGTAGCTTCTGAATCTAGAAATATTAAAGAACACAAAAATAATTAAGCTACTCATGATTTAGAGCTCGCTGCTATAATACATGCCTTTAAGATATTGCGACACTATCTTATAGGAAGAAGATTTTTATAGGATGAATATTTTTGTTGTTGTCTGATAATATTAGTTTAAAATACTTGTTTGATCAACAAAATCTAAATGCTCGACAAACGATATGGTTAGCTTTATTAAGCGAATATGACTTCAAAATAAATCATATTAAAGGTAAAGAAAACGAAGTTGCATATTCTTTAAGTCACCATGCAAATTTAGTCTACATGACTGCAAGTAGTAGTTATGAGACAGATTTGGAAGAAAATATCACAACGACTATGGAAAAAGATGAAAAATATAAAGTTTTAAAATGAAATGTAACGAAAGGTGAAGAATAAAATATTGAATCATACTTTAGAATAAGAAAAAATGGATTACTAATGTATAACAATATATTATACATACTTGATTCAAATGAAATAAAATAGTTAATACTGAACGAATTGCATAAAAAACCATATTTTGGACACCCTAGGTACTAGAAAATGATTACCATGTTAAGAAATGAATTCTATTGGTCAAACATGAAAAATGAAGTGGCATAATTTTTGGCAAGATGCTTGGAATGCTAGGAGGTAAAAGATGAGCACAAGCACCCCACAAGATTACTTACTACAACCTCTACCTATTCCGGCCTATTCGAGGATGGAAATGGGAGGAGTTTATTGGTATGAAGTATATAACAATTTTACCTAGGAATAATAAAAAAATGATTCTATAATGGTTGTTGTTGATAAATTAAGTAAGGAAACACATTTTATTGGTGTTAGGTCCACTTATAAAGCTATAAATATTGTTGATATTTTTATGAAGGAAAATTTCATATTACATGGTGTGCCTAAAGTTGTAATTTTTGATAGAGATGCTAAGTTCACTCATACATTTTCGAAAACATTGTTTAAAGGTTTGGATAAGAAATAAAAATTATCATCCGCAAATGAGACTAAATGGATAAACCAAGTATTAGAGGATATGCTCAAAATGTATGTAGTGAATAAGATTACTAAATGGGAAGACTATTTACATCTTGTTAAATTTGATTATAACAATCATTTTCAGGCTTCAACAAAATTTAGTCATTTTGAAATACTTTACGGACGAAAATTTGACACACCAATTTCTTGGAGTAGTACTGTGGATAGATTAATGTTATGTCATGATATGTTAAAATAAATGGAACTAAATTTGAAATATGTACAACATAACTTGAAGGTGGCACAAGACTGATAAACAATTTACGCAGATTTAAAAAGAAGTATGAGAGAGTTCCAAGTTGGAGATCATGTTTATGAAAAAGTAAAACTGAGGAAAAGTTCTTCGAAACTAGAAAATTGTATTAAGTTATCTGCAAGATATTGTGGACCCTTTGAACAGTTAGCAAAAGTGAGATCACTAGCATATCAACTAGTACTTCCCACCTCAATAAAAGTACATAATGTTTTTCACTTTTCTTTATTAAACAAATACGTGCATGATGCTACTCATATGGTTGATTGGGATGTGATATAGGTGGAACTCAAACGAGAACTTCAAGTGAAACTAGACCACATTCTCGATAGAAGATAGCATATTCTCCATAACTATATCATCGGACAAGTAAAGGTGCAATGGAGCCACCTTAGTCCTGAGGAAGCTACTTGGGAATTGGAGAGTCATATGCAATATGCATATCAAATTCTTTTTCGAGACGACTCAAAATACCTTGAGTAACATTGAGGACAATGTTGAAAATACATTGAGTAACAAGGAGGACAATGTTAAACTTAAAGGGGGAATGTATGTAATATCTCTGATTTTTAAATTATTAAGACTTTATTTATTTTATGTATTTGAACTATTGAATTTATTTAAGTTAGCAAGGATAGTAAAAACGGTTGTAAGATAGTTGTTGAAAGAGTGATTACAGACCCACAAGGAGAAATGACAAGTGGAATTTCATAAGAGACCAAGTGGTAAGAACTTGGGTCAAACTCAAATGGTGGAAGAAAACATATTCCCAAAACTTCTGGTCAAAAATCAAGTGAGAGTTGAGTGAGAAGGTGGTTCATTAATGACCAAAAGACATATGCAAGTGAATAAAAAAGACTTCGCGCAAATTGAGCATGAGGCTTGTATGATTGAGAAGAAGACCATAACATCAAAATGTGTGATATTCAAGAACAATTGCATTGCACAAATAATAAATTAGTCTTTGTCCTTGTGGTTCAACTATCAGGGTCGAGGGTATTCAAAGCAAGTAGTATTGGATGTTCTAGATGACCTTTGGGAGGAACAATAACCTTTAGATTGTTGTCGCCTCCATTTATTTTGTGCGAATTATACATAGGTTCTAATTTCTATTTATTTTCAATGAGAATGTCTAGGAAACAGCGTTACAAAATGCAGATAGACAACAATGAGAATGTCTAGGAAACAGCGTTACAAAATGCAGATAGACAACAATAATCATTGTGGATTTTTATATAATCATTGTGGATTTTTATATATTGTGGTATATATCGTTTATGTTTTATATGCAAGTAGAAAAAAAAAAATTCAACCCTAGAATAGGCTAATTTAATTGGTTTTGTGCATATAGATAGCTATATATATAAACTCATAACAGCCAAAGAACATGAATGAATATTGTCTATATTTTTAAAAGAGTTAATGGTAAATTGTTGATGGATAATAGTCACACAATTATTTACAATCCTACACACAGATAAATTACCAGATGTAAATTGGACACTAATTTATACAGATATTTATAATGAAAACAATATACAAATAAAATACAATGGTAGTTGGTAAATGTTTTTACCAAGGACAGGAATTACCATTACAACTAGTTTACTGTATTATAAATGAAAAGTGCAATAACGATCTATAAATTCAAAGACATGATACATACAAACCTTAACAAAAATTTAATTAGGGAAAATAAAACGACTCTGTATTAACAGTCCAAAGGACATACGAAACCCGTAGGGTTTTGTTCAATAACATTTACTTATGCAAGTAAATACCATTATTTTATGTATGGTAAATCCCTAAAACAAACACTTAGAAACTCTCTGTCTAGACTCGAAAAATAATTATTACATATTCTGTTCGAACATAAGTTACAACCAATGTTACAACCAATTTTTCCAAATAGGAAACTTAGAAATCTCAAAATCTCAGATATATATCTTGAGATAGATTCGGTATCAACGAATTTTGGAGGGTAAACTGTGAGGGAACGCATACTTGTAGGAATAATTCCACCCATGAAATTCGATTTTGGACAGGGTCATTTATGACGTTTTGGTGTGGAACAAAAAAAAAACAAAACAAAAGCAAACAAGTGAATGCTAGTGACTGTTCATTCTACTAAGTAAAACCCAGAGAAAAAAGTGAGGATTTAAACTTATGCGACCAACCAAATCTTGTTTAATCACTTGCCAGAATGAATATTCCCTTGGGTATACTTCTTTTATCCGAGAACGTCCATGCCTTTAGTTTCAAACATGACCTGTAAACAAACGATTCGATGTTAGATTACGAAAAACAATTTAAATATCAAGGAAAAGGCTTAGTAACACGATCGAGGAAAAGGCTTAGTAACACGAATGTACTTACAGTAGGATGAACGTTTGGTCTTCCTCGGAGGGAAACCATTCTTATGATGGACAAATCTTCAAATATAACGAATAACTCCCTGCAAATAATATTTCCCATAGAAGAAATTCATGCACAGAACAAATTCACATAGAAATACTTCACACAAAGCAAGTCTATAGGATCGAACATTGCAGAGAGTAAGCCTACATGAAGGCTCCTTGTTCTGTATAACCTTCACACAGTAATAACGCATCAATTGATCAGAGAGCTCGATAAACACAACAAGGGTAAACTAGGCGTGAGGAATGACTGGCCTCGAGGTTTTCGAACAAGCCTTGTAAGAATCCTGATTGTCATTGAAACCGAGATCTTGTACTACCTCTAGGTGGTGATGAATCAGGGTGACACTCGTTAAGGAGAAATGGTGGGGATCTTGTCATATTTACACTCTCATTAAAACTCGACAGAACTTCACCTAACTATTTCCATGTGTTTCCGACTCACCTTGCAAAGGGCGGCGATAATACAACTGTTAAATTTATTACCATGCCTAAATTCAATAAGATTACAGTGTTGATTAATGTACAATCATGTCATATAAGGATTTAACTAGTTTGATTTTGTATAATGAAAACAAATTTCGTATAACCCTAATTCCTTTTAAATGTATATAGTATGCACAAATTTCATAAGACGGACTATGTTATTCCAAGTTTGTATATATGTAGATAATGGTAATTGAAGGACTTAGGATTATAATTCTAATAAGTTAAACTATAAGATTACCATGTAAGTTAAAAAACAATATATGCATATATATCGTAAATTGAAGGACTTATGTTGCATTTTTGAAAAGGTGTTGTAATGCTATCAAGTTAGTCCATTTGACAAGTTTTTATGTAAATCTTTAATTTCAAGAATCAATATAAAAATTTAAAATGACTATAGGTTTGATCCCTATGATCAAGGAATATAAACGTATAGAAACATTAAGTTGTAGCATACAGATGTTCAAGACCTGAATTTGTATTTATGTTATTTAAAAAAAAAAAAAATTAGGGTTTGTGATAATTGGTCTATCTCTTAACTTTACCCATGTTACAATATTGACACCTCATAAAATGGATGAAACAAGAGGAAAAAGACTATGTTTGAATTATGGTACAGTAAAAAACTTAAGTATAGTAAGAAAAATGTATTCTACATAGATTATCAAGAGGAAGATGATTAAGAAATGGAACTATCTCAACATATAGAATTAGAAGATAATACTCCTACTATATCTTGTAATACGTTGGCTAGCACTATCACTCCTCAAACTCTCACTATAGATGGATATATCAAATGAGAAAAATGTAATAATGTTGAATGATTTTGGTAGTACCATAACTTCATTAAATGCAAATTAGCCCAACTTTTCAACTCCTTTATATATCTAGCATTAGAGTTTCATATATGGTTGCATATTGTGGTACCATACATCATTCATGAAATTTCCATAGTTTAAGCTCACTCTTGAGAAATAGTCTAATTATTACAATCCAAATAGGAGGTGTTTATGTTTAATTAGAATTTCAATGGCTATAATTATTCCAAACAAAAATTATTAATTTATAGGAATTTTTCATGATATTTTCCATAAAAGGAAAGGAAATTGAACTCAAAGGTGTATAAATGAAGCCATTTAAACTAATAATATATAATATAATGATAAAATTGTTAAGCAAGGGACACCAAGGTGTTATTTCACAATTGTGTTCATTGTAAGTCCAACACATTAAACCTTACATTCCCTTGAAACTTCAAGTAGTTATTGTGAATATTTCCAAGTTATTTTTAGATATGAACAATTTCCTTCCACCTAATAAAGAGCATCATGATTATATTCACTTACAACTGGGAAGTGTGCCACCTATTGTAACAACCCCATCGTTACGATTGCAAGAAACGCAAAACAAGTGCAAATTTTTTTTTTAAGGAGGAAATTAACAACGATAACAATTAATCAATAGGACTTGACACATGAAACAAAAAACACGAAAAATACACCCACATCGGGAATCACAGGACTCTGGTCACGTTATCATTCTCATTATCAATCAGGCGTGCAATGATCCCCTCATCAGGAATCATGTGCTCAGAAGGCGATAGGAGTGACAGTGACAGTAACCATGGCGCAATATAGCATATCTAGACCTTACCCAAGCAAAATCCCATGCGCTAGGAGACGGAATTATATATCAATAAATACACGAAGACTATATCCAAGCACCCAATCATAACTCAACAAGATGCAAGGTGACATCATTCAAAATTAAATTGCGAAACTAACTAAATGATTTCTTGTTTTCCTACAAGGCAATAATATGTGGTGTAACAACCATGACCAACCACCATTTATAGTTCAACTAAGGAAAAAGGTGCACGGTAACCAATTGACTGTTTAACTATAAAACAATTTAGCTATTAAAACTATTAAACCCTCAACCAATAATCTTACCCAAGCCATTAAAATATTACACAAATAAACCATAAACCATTAGTTGTTAAACCATTATGACTAAGTGAAAATGAGGGAACTATTGCCATTGCAATTAATCAATTAATCTAATACCATTGCAATTAAGCAACTAATCCATTATCATTGCAGCTATTATCATTTAAGAAATTAATCTATTGTGGAAAAGTTAAAAAAAACTGATATATAAGACTGATAAATAAACAATTACTATATAAAAGTAATTGATTTATTGTTGTGAAATTCAATGGCTAGTCTATAAAACAATTTGTATATAAAAAAAATAAAAATTATTGATTGAAAAGTTAAAAGAATGATAAATAACAACTTGAATGGTTTTATGGTTGTGTAATCACCGTTGTCAACAGTGCGCCATATTACGCAGCGAATAATCCGTTACAGTTGAATCCAAATGGAAACCGCCACACGGAAGGTGCAATTCACCAGCATAAATTCCACCAGCATTGTGATTATAAAGAAACTACTAAATATGAAAATTTAGAGCATTCCTCGCACTCCTCAGACAAACTCTGCGTTGTCAACGACTAGATAATAAAAATCATTTCTCTGACACTCAGCATTGTCAAAGGCTGAGAAAAATCGAAGGGACAGTTACCGCAAGGAAACGTTCTCATTGTTTTATTCTTGAAGTAATGGTTGGATGTTCTAGGCGTGATTTCCGTATCCTTTTCAAGAAGTTTTTGTATATTTATGTTTATTTAGAAATTTGAATATATAATAACATTTACTACACACTTTTCATACCCAATATAAAAATATAAAAAGAATAACCACAATTGTCAACAAAGAATATGTAAGGATAACAATGAATTGCCATACAGATTATATAACTAATATCTATGATTGTCATACAAAATGTTTTTGTAGAAAACATAAAGAATAAAACAACGAATTGTCAATGCAGAAATCATACGGATATCAACGATTATCAGACACACTATACAACGCATAGCAACGAGTTGTCAGACAACCCATTTTATACATTTCTGAGAAATCGATCATACGGAGAAACTAGCAAGGTTTCAAGCTGCCATGCTATCCATTAATAATCAAGGTGGAACTTATTAAGCGCGATATAAGGACTGCATACTACTTCCATTTCATTTTTAATGATATATAAGAGGATCATATTATACTAAGTAGTAAGTACATATATCATGCTAAAACGTAGTGGTAATGATAAAATCGCAGCAGTAATGATAAAATCGTAGTGGTAATGATAAAATCACAACAATAATGCTAATCAAATCAATGATATACCAATGCTAATCAAATTGCAGTAGAAATAATAAAATCACTTTGAAAAGATACATCAAGCATAGTAATCAAATTGCCTGACTGTCACGATCGTCACGAGGAAGCATATCAATGAACATCAATTACACACACCTAAAAACTAATAACAACCACCACACGCAAAATTAGGCCCAGAAAACAAAAATAATGCGCTCTAGTAGCTAATTTCAGATAGACTAATCTTTCTAATGCAAACCAAGAATTTAAAATCGAATCCACTGGAAAAGGATTAAAACCATGGAAAACACAGACTACACACACATTTTTGCATCTTTAAATGCACAACTAAAGGAATTTAAAACACATTTCAATAAAAATTCATAAGCTCGACTAGATCTAAGAAAAATTATTTGCAAATATAAACCCTAGCCTAATCAATTGATAACCAGATCCAAAAAAGACAAGGTTAATAATAATACAAAATCCTGAATGCATGCAATGAAAATATACATTAAGCACAAAAATAAATCATGCAGAAGGAAAAAATACAGTAAGGAAACACAACGAATCAACCCAATACACCGCTGGGTGGGTAAAACGAATTTTTTGAGGAAAGGAACAAAGATATGTTCGAGCAATGGAACATAATGTAGGTTTACACCCCATCAATGCAAAGAAGGTATGAAATTGTTGGACGATGAAAAATGAAATCGGATGAGTGAAGACCACAAAAATTGTTGAGCAATAAGGAGGAAATTTCATTGTACATAGTAAGGAATTGGCTGGGAAAAGAGATTATCCTTCACTTATTATCTATGCATAGGAAATTGGGGCATTTGAATCTAAATCTTTAACACTGGAGTGAAAAATAGTCGATTCGGCTCCTGACCGACTACTCAGGCAGAGACTAATAAATGAAAGGATAAGAAGAGAAGATAAAGACACAATTTCCTTGTATTAAAAACAATAGAAACACAGAGTAAGATAAAATAATGTCCTGAGAAACAAAACACAGTCTTCCTTAGTACTGATACAACGTAGTAATAATCCCAACGAGAATCGGAAACTACAATGAAACACAGTAATAAAACAAACCTTAGAAACATAAATTTAGTGACTCTTTTGCGTTTTCACACGGCGCACTATCGCCTAGGTAAAAATTCATATTCATAACTAAACAAATCTTTTCTTTTAACAACATCTACACAAGCGATCTTTCGACAATAAAGAAATGCATAAACAAGAAATTGAGTTATTAATTAATACAAATTATGCACATGTCTACTGTAGCTAAATGTGAAGAAATGAAAGTGAACTCTGTCTTCCCAATGAATGAGACCTCACCGATACCTCCCATCAAACTCTAGGGGCAATCTTCTTCCCCATGAGCCCGCTGAGACTCAAAGGCGCTAGGCACACAATACGAGAGAATGTTGGCACCCAACTCCCCTCGCAATGTCCAACTACCACTTGTTACTCGAGCTGGGTATCCCAACTCCCACAAGAGAAATTTCAGTCAAGATGAAATTTCAGCAGCGTAACATTACGCAAGCGAGCTGTGTTTTATACTCCTCCTTTACAATCTCTTTTATAGAGTTTCTTAGTCATTAGTTTCCCAAACCCTCATTAGATTTATTTTTCATTTAATTAATTAAGAAAAACCTCCCCCGTACACATGTCGCCTATAACATCCCATTGTTGTGCGCACTGAGCGAACTTATTCTTTGAGGACACTTTCCTGGAAGTGATCCAGGTTATTTTATCTATTGGTCATTTTTATTATGATTATGAGATATTATGGAACTGATGATATGTTATTTGGTTGTATTACATAGACAGGTGCTATTGACTAGGTTCTCCTAAGTGTGCAAGACTTTGGACCTTGAGGATGCAGAGGCATGGATGAAACCCCTTGGATGTCGGATCGAGTCAAGGAGTGTACTGTTGGGTTGAATGTGGTTGATATGACATATGTACATATGATTAGATATTATGATGATTGATTATTATTGCTGACATGATTCATTGATGGATGAAGGTTGGCGATAGCTTTCCGACTAGACTCACATGTGGAGTAGAGGGGTCACGTATGACAACTAGAGACTTGAGGGAGAGGTGTGGCAACAACCCTGCCACAACCTACTAGCACTCTCGTCGTGGCTCGAACTGTAGGTTAGCGATTACGTAGTTCGATAAGACACACGATGTCATGAGGGTGGACTGTGAGAGTCACTCACGATAATTCTAAGGGGTGCGCAATAAGGTAGGGGAATTATTCCTTAGATGCTTAGTCTCCCACAAGATCACCTTGCGGAGTATTGACTCCAAGAGTTTGACATATACCAAATTTAGTCAAGAGGCGAGTGGCACCCTTGGAGCACGTAGTGCATCCTGAAGGGCACATCGTGCAAGGAAAACAAAAAGAGGAGAGTGGAGCCCTTGGAGCATGTGGTGCATCCTGAAGGGCACATCGCGATTTTAATTAGTAAATGAATAAACCTAGTCAGCCTTAAAATGACTCATGTGATAAGTAAGGTTTAAAAACAATTTTCCCTAAATAAAAAATTGTTTCCCAACCTAGTTAAATTAAAATCTAGGTCTATGTAGAATATGTGGTCAAAAAAAATAATATAAATAAATAAACATGTAACAAGAAGGGGGGTAAGAAATTCAAATTTATTTATTAAAGTCAAAATTATAATGGAGGATTAAAATTTTAAAAAGGGAAATGGTTGTTTTTATCTACTTTTGTTAATTTAATTTTTAATTAAAAAGAAAAGAGGGTAAAGGGTTGTTTCATCTATAGTTGCTAAATTAATTTTTAATTAAAGAGGAAAAAGGGTAACTCTTTGTTTTTATCTACTTTTGCTAATTTAATTTTTAGTTAAAAAGAAAAAAAGGGTAAATTGTTGTTTTATCTATACTTGCTAAATTGATTTTTAGTTAAAAAAAAAAAAGAGGGAAACTTAAAAGAAATAGGAAACTTAAAGTAAAAGGGGAAACTTAAAGAAAAGGGGAAACGTAAAGAAAAAGTTGAATGTCTAACTTAGTAAGGAATCTTGCCTTTGGAACTTGTTGTTTATGCACTCAACTAGGAAGTAAGTAAGGCGTAAGTCATTTAATATTTGTAAGGGAATATTGGAATACCAAGGAGCATTTTTAGGAATGATTTTAGGTGGGTGAGGGAAATAGGAATATTTAATTAATTAATAAAGTTGATTTCTAGTACAACTAGGGGATGGGTGACATGTGTACGGGGGAGGTTTTTCGAAATTAATTAACTGAAAAAGGAATTTAATGAGAACTTGGGAAACTAATTACTTAAAAAACTCTATAAAAAGGATGGACGAGGAGGAGTAAGGGGTTCATATTTTTTTGTAACTCCACGCTGCTCAAATTTTACCTCGCTGAACTTTCTCTTGTGCGAGTTGGGATACCCAGCTCAGGTAACGAGGGGTAGCTCGACCTTGCAAGGCGAGCTGGGTTATAGCAATTCTCTTGTATTGTGTGTGTGGCCCCTTTGTGGCTCGGGGGCCTCATGGGAATAAGAATACCCCTATCGTTGGCTGGGAGGTACCAGTGAGGTCACATCGGCTGGAAAGAAGGAGCTGGATGGAGCGTGCACAGGACAACGACTCGAAGCTTTCGCATTTGTCTACGATATGCATGTGTATATTTTTGAATGGTAGTTTAATATTTTTCTTGGGCCTTTAGTACTATACTTCTATTGTGTTAAAGATTATGTTTTTTTCAGCATTTTTTTTAATCAAAGAAATTCAAGCCATCCCAGCCTTATGCTCATTGTATTTTGAATTGATTTCCCATGGAAAACCCAAACTCTGATTGGAATGAGTTCTTTGTGTTTATTTTATTTATTATTACGAAGGAATTTGCGTTTTTCCCCTATCTCTTTAGTTATTAGTATGTTCCTGAGTAGTCGGCTAGGAACCGAATCGACGATCGTCACTTCGGTGTTTAAAAACCTATAGATTCAAATGCCCTAATTTTCTATGCATGGATAATAAGTGAATGATAAATTTATCCTAGTTATTTAACCCTTACTTATCTCTGTGTTTTTCTCTTATGATTAATCTCTAATATTTTCTCTTTCTTGTGAATGAGTATCTGTGCGTTTTTTATTGATCCATTGCCGAATGATTAGTCTTTGTGCCTTCTTGTGATTGATTATCTCTGCGTTTTTGTTGGGTTCATTTTTTATCGATTAATCTCTTCTTTTTCTTGTGGTTGATTATCTCTGCATTTCTATTGAATGATTGTCTATGTATTTCCTTGAATGATCAACTCTGCTTTTCTTTGGAATGTTTAAACTCTGTCTTGAATGATTAATCCTTGAAGGATTAATCTCTGAGGAAATTATTTTGTTTCCAAATCATTTTTACCCAATCGTTTTTGTCATAACATCATTGTGTTTTATAAACCTCTGTGATCGCGTTTTTACTATGTAATGGATGGGTTTTTACTGTGTAATGGTTTTGTTTTTACTGGTGTAATAACTAGCGTTCCCATAAATATTAGTATTACGCAGTGAAACATTTAAAGGAGAATGATACAATTCATTTATTAGCCAGTTGTGTCATGTGTTAATAGCCAGTGATTTTATCAATGTGATTGGGTTTACAACTATTACAAATGCGAATTCTATATCAATGACAGTGAATTTAAAATTGCATTATCATTGACTATGATTTACATATCTATAGACTGTGATTTGTGATTTTATCAATGTGATTGGGATTACAACTATTACCAATGTGAATTCCATATCAATGACAACGAATTTAAAATTGCATTATCATTGAATATGATTTACATATCTTTAGACTGTGATTTGATATATACCTTTGTTGTTGTATATATTTTAGATTGTGAATTAGACATCGAGTTAGATTTGGTATATATTTTAGACTACGATTTAGACTGTGAATTAGATCTGGTATATAATTTAGATTGTGAATTGATGCCATGTATTTGGTATGAAAACGATTTTATATTTATCATATGATAGCGATTTTATATTTATCTATGACTGTGATTTTAAACAATAATTTTTTGAGAGGGATGTTATAGATTTTGTATGACAATTATTTTCTATTTATTGTATAACAAAGATTTTATAATTATGGTCTGACAACAATTTAAACGATTTTATATTTATCATATGATAGTGATTTTATATTTATCTATGACTATGATTTTAAACAATAATTATTTGAGAGGGATGTTATAGATTTTGTATGACAACGATTTTCTATTTATTGTATAACAAAGATTTTATAATTATGGTCTCACAACAATTTTACATGATAAACAACAAAAATTTCATATATGTTAGACAACACTTTTCATATATAGGAAGCGACTTGTACATGTATATAATAGACAATGATGTATACATATTGTTAATTTTTTTTATTTCCTTTATGTGAATAATTCCTTTTTATTGGACAACAAGATCATAGATAACGATTTATTTTAATAAACAATAATGTTTGGTAGACATCCATGTCATGGTTGAACCACAATTTACTTAGCTTATTACACTAAATTTTCACCACAATTTACTGGGTAATTCACTCATATATACCGAGTGTTATCAAAAGATTCATCAATATACTTTCATTAGTTTTATCAATAGATGTGTCAATAGACTTGTTAACGAACAACAACTATTAATAGTAAACATTACTGTGTTAGACAACAATTCGTCAATCAGACAACGAATTATTGTTGATAGCGATTTTATTGATTGGTAGTATATTGATTAGACAATGATTTTATTGTTGATAGCATAGTTAGATAACATATTGTAATTTAGCATCTTGTTGTTAGATAACGATGATTAGTTAGCATATTGTTAGTTATCATTTTTCTAGTTAGCGATAAATTACGGTTAAGATAAATTTATGTTAGTGGTTATAAAAGGGATGTGCAACGAAACCTAACACACTATTTAAAGTTGGTTTAGGATTGGTTCGAGGGACCATGATTATCTCAATACTCCGAGATGAACACTGATATGAATAAGTGCATGAACCATGGATTTATATCCTCTTTATAATATTGTAAAATGTTGTAGAAGATAGCGAACATTACCAAGAATATAGATTTTAAATGGTAAAAATTTCTTGGACTTTGGGATGACATGATATAGATGTAATTCCATTGCTACAGAAAGGTTCAGTGGGTTCACACTTTAGGACCATCTTTTTAAGAATGTTTGATTTTTGAGTTTTTAACTTAGAATTTAATGGTTTATTGGCATAACAGTTTAATAGCTTGCGTCAGATTAATGGTTGAGGGATTAATATTTTTTAGCTGAAATAATTAATAGTTTAGTAGTTAATTGGTTATTTGTGCCTTGAGCCTTAAGTCAAATTGAAATGGTGTTTGTTCATAGTTGTTTCACCACACATATTTTCCTTGTAGGAACCAGACATACTTCGGTTAGTTGCACAATTTAGTTTTGAGTGTTGTCACCTTGCGTCTTGTCGTCTTATTGCTTGGGTGCTTGGGTATAGTCTTCGTGTATTTACTTTCTTCGTGTATTTACTGACAGATATTTTGGTCTCCTAGCGCAAGGGTTTTAGCTTGGGTTAAAGGTCTAGATATGTTATGTTCCGCCATGGTTATTGTCACGCCTATCTCCTTGTGACGACATGATTCCTAATGAGGGGATGATTGCACACCATGATGGATAGATGTTAATGATAACCTCGCCGAAGTCTTGCGATTCTTGATGTGGGTGTTCTTCGTTGTAGTTGATTTTGGTACTTGGTTATGTAATGCCTTAATGTGTTGGGTTTCACACGCTGTAGAGTTTTCTAGTTACTCATCGTCGAAGCCATCGTGTCGCATTGTTGATGTTGTCCTTTAGCTTGTATGATGACGCACACTCCCTCCACAACCCACAGATCGGAAGGTCCATGTCAACATAGGATCTTTTCTTAACCACTGGCTCGAAGAGCTTTGAAATGGCTCTTCTATTTCCCTTTGGGGAAATATGCACCCACACTTAACTTTGAGAAATTCCCCCTTTTTCTTCAGGAAATCGGACTTCGCACTTTCACGAATCCGTTGGTCAAGCGCCTATCTTTCAAATCCCCGAAACCCAAAAACAGTCAACGCTGACCCGTCCTCTTTCCCTTTCGGACTGTTCCTTATCGCGATTTAGACAGTCGTGGTGTCACGCAACTTGTTCCCATGATTCCCGAAATCCTATATTCTGAAATTCTGATGTGCTCACAAAGTTGACCTTTCAACACCCCTTTACTCCATCGGGACTTCGGACTTCGCGATATCACGAATCCTAATGCAAAGGTTTCGGTACTTCTCCCCACAAAACCCTGAATCGGTCAGCTGAATTGACTCTTTGTCGAGAGTGTGCCACCTGTCCACGCACTAACTCCTCTGTGGCCCACACGATTCTTTTATCTTTTCGGGACTTCATGTTTCGTGATTTCGCGATTCCCGTTACAAAGTTTACGGGACTTCAATCTACGAAAACCCGATATAGAAACCCACATGCAAATCCAACAACCCTTATGGCTTGGATCTACGGTCCTACCCCTCCTGAGCTTAGAACCTTTAAGGATACTCGCGGTAACTCCCCTCCTCCTTCGTGAGATCTAACGGCTCATGAAAATTCATGAATTCTCTACAGAGAATTTCGACCGCTCATTCTTTTCCTCAAGAATTCGTCCTCTTGTGGTCCATCGTCGCTATGCCTTCCTTCGACTCCTTCGAAGGTCCAAATCCTTCTGAACTTTCCCAACTCCGAGTCTTTCAGAAAAAAAACCCTTGCATGCACTCCTTGCGGCAGACTTTCAAGCACTTCCAAGTGTTGAAATCCTTCGACTCTGCGCACACTTGCAGCAACAGTCTCTAAATACTTCACTCAGGTTTGCAACCCTGAGGCTTCGCTCGGCCTGTGCACTCCTTGCATGGCTCATGTGCTCAACTGCACTTCTGGGTGAATGAGAACAAAAGCTTTCCCTCCTGAGATTTCAGAGGCAAACCCCTGAACACCTTGTCAATGCACTCCTTGCGAACAATTCAACTGCACTTCTTGCAGGAACTCTTGCTCACATAGAGAAACAATTGAAACTCATTCCTCTCCTCTTTCCTCTCAGATTTCAAACATTCAACAAGAAATCATTCACACATGGCATAAAAGCAATTGCATGACAGAAGGAGAAAAAAATTCATGAGCATAACATTCAAAGATGCATACACAGAGAATATATGAACACCATGAGTCTGAATCACAACTTTCTTGTATTAATTCAAAACTTTTATACATGGATTTTGCTACACATCTCTCTTCTTCTCTTCTATGCTCTTCTCAATAATCTTCATGCTCATCTCCATAATCATACAATACATAATGAGGGTGTCTATATCCCGTTTCCCTCTTGCGCTCTAAAACTGTCTAATCTACACATTCAATTCTACCTACTTGCATTAACTACCATAAATGCCTTCTACCTACTAAGGACAAGAGAAAATGGCTCAAGGTCCGTTTACATTATACAAGTGCACCTCCACTTGATGTTTCATTAATGGTTCAAGATATTTCAAAATTTTTGTTGGGTGCTTTTCCAGCTGTCCAATTGTCTCTGCGCTGGCTCGCTTGAGATGCTCCTGCATCATACTCCCTCGCTTGAAAATTTTCATGGGCTCCTATCCATGAGCTCATGCATGGTCTGTCCATGCCTATGTATCTATGCTTCGTTCTCCCAGCTGGCATCTTCAACTGGATGGCCCTTCCACTTGACCAGATACGCAAAATATTGCTTTCTCCTGGTCTTCTTGCTTACTCTTTTGTCCAGTATGCACTCCATCTGCGACTTATCTGCAACTGGCATCTGCTTTGTCCACTGGACCACTGGCTGCTCATTTCCTGTCCCTACCTCTTCATCTTTATATAGGTACAAATCCGAGATATTGAATATCAGAGAAATTCCGATCCCATCAAGTAATTCAATCTCGTAAGCATTCGCCCCAAATTTCTTCAAGACCTTACATGGTCCGATTTTCTTCATCTTCAGCTTATTATATGTTCCTCTCGGGAACCTTTCTTTTCTTAAATGTGCCAGAATCAAGTCACCAACCTCAAATTGATGTTGTCTCTTGTGCTGATCTGCTCTGTGCTTATATTCCTGGCTTGAACTCTGCAATCGCTCCTTCACCTGGCTATGAAGTTCTTTCATCGCCTCTGCGAAATCTTCTGCAGTAGCACTCTTAATCGCAGTCTGTTTTGAATCTCTCAATTCAGAAATTCCCCTCGGCTGCATGCCATAAACAATATGAAATGGACTTTTCCCTGTGCTTCTGTTAACTGATTCGTTATAAGCAAATTGTTCCTGTGGTAATACGTTGTCCCACTGGCTGTGGTTCTCTGTCACCAAGCTTCTCAGCAAGTCTCCCAGACTTTTGTTCACCACTTATGTTTTTCCATCCATCTGAGGATGATAAGCCAAACGAAACGACAAGTTAGTTCCCAGCTTCTTCCATAAGGTCATCCAAAAGTGTCCTATGAACTTAGTGTCTCGATCCAAGACTATGCTTCTTGGTAAACCATGAAGTCGAATGACTTCTTTGAAAAACAGATTCGCAATGTGAGTTGTGTCGCTGGTTTTCTGACATGGAATGAAGTGTGCCATCTTGGAAAATCTATCCACCACCACAAAGATTGAGTCAAAAACTCTTTGTGTTCTTGGCAACCCCAATATGAAATCCATGTTGACTGCATCCCATGGCCTCTTAGGTATGGCTAATGGTTGATAAAACCCTGCATTCTGCTTCCTTCCCTTCGAATGTTGGCAAATTATACATTTGTCCATGAATCTCTTTACGTTTGCTCGCATTCTTGGACAAAAATATGACTCATTCAACTTTGTGAACGTCTTGTCATGACCAAAGTTCCCTGCCAATCCTCCACTATGTTTCTCCTTCAAAAAATTCTCCCTCATGGAGCATTTCGGAATACACAGTTGATTACCTTTAAACATTAATCCTTCCTGGATCATGTACTCTACCCATTGGCTTCTGTCTCTGAGAATTGGATTCTCAGTTGCTTCATACGCTTCCTTGAAATCCTAATCATCTGCGTACATGTTCCTGAGATCATCAAAACCCAACGTTTTGACTTTGAGCTCCTGCAATAGCAAACACTTCCTGCTCAAAGCATCAACAACTTTGTTAGTGGTACCAGAAATATGTTTAATCACAAAAGTGAAATTTTGCATGTACTCAACCCATTTAACATGTCTTTGATTCAACTTTTCCTATTGAGTCACAAATTGCAATGCATGATTGTCACTGTATAAGACAAAATCTTTCGGGATCAAGTAATGTCTCCATTTCTTCAATGCCTGTATGATAGCATAAAACTCCTTATCATATGTGGAGTATTTCACTTTCGCTTCGTTCATCTTCTTGCTAAAGTATGCTATCGACCTATCTTCCTGACTCAAGACTTCCCCGATTTCAAATCCACTTGCATCGCATTTCACTTGAAATGTCTTTTGGAAACCCGGCAACACCAAAACTGGTTGTTCCATAATCTTCGTCTTCAATAGATTAAAAAAAAATTCAGCCTCTTCTATCTAGTGATAATACTTGTGTCTTTTCTTCGCTGTGTCCATCATTGGTGCACTAATTCCACTGAAATTCCTAATGAATTTTCGGTAGAAACTAGCCAATCCGTGAAAACTTCTCACCTCAAAGATATTCTTCGGTGATGGCCAATTCTTGATTACCTCCACCTTATCTGGATCCATCCTCAACTCATCTGCAGAAATAACAAACCCCAAGTAAATGAGCTTCGTCTTCATGAATGAGGACTTCTTCATGTTTATCAATAGCTTCTCTTGTTGTAATATCTGCATCACTGTAGCCAAATGCTTCAGATGCTCTACCACTGTTTTACTGAAAACCAGTATGTCATCTAAATACACAATGACAAATTTTCCGATGAACTCCCTCAAGACTTCGTTCATCAACCTCATGAAGGTACTTGGTTCATTTGTTAAGCCAAACAACATAACAAGCCATTCATACAACCCTTCATTTGTTTTGAATGCGGTCTTCCACTCATCACCTTCTCTCATGCAGATTTGACGATAACCACTTTTCAAATCAATCTTTGAAAAATACTTTGCTCCACTCAAGCAATCCATCAGATCATCCATCCTCGGCAATGGAAATCGGTACCTGATGGTTATCTTGTTAATCACCCTCGAGTTAGTACACATCCTCCAGCCTCCGTCTTTCTTCGGACTGAGTATTGTTGGAACAACACATAGACTCAAGCTTTCCCTGACCAACCCTTTATCCAACAACTCCTAGACCTGCCTCTTAACCTCTTCATTTTCTTGCGGTGTCAATCTGTATGCAACTTTGTTTGGCAAACTGGCTACTGGTATGAGATGAATATGATGACTCACACTTCTGATCGATGGCAACAAATGAGGTAGTTCGTCCACTACTATGTCAGTGAACTCTTCTGGTAAATCATCCATTGTTGTGCTGGTCAAAACAATCTTCGATTTTCTGACCACAATAAACTGCGGTTCTTCTTTCTTCTTAACCTCTGTAAGAAGTTCCTTACCACTCATGAAAAGTATAGTGTTTCTTACTTCCGGTTTCACCTCCTTGTCCTTGATTGGAAGAAACATGTGAGTCCTCCCATTCTTCTCTATGGTGTATGTGTTCATTCTCCCATCATGAATCACATTCATGTCATATGTCCATGGTCTACCCAACAATAGATGACAAACATCCATGGGAATAACATCACATAATATCTTATCATTATATCCTCCTATCTTAAATTCAACTAAACATTGTTTAGTGACAGTTACCTGATGTCCTTTCTGTAGCCACGAAACTATGTATGGGATTGGATGATCAATCGTCTCCAGCTCCATCTTCTCTACCATCTCCGTAGAAATGAGATTATCTGTGCTACCACTATCCACAATGACCTTGCATACCCTGTCCTTGGTTTTGCAAGCAGTCCAGAAAAGTCTGGTTCTTTGGACTGAACTCTCCACCTCCTTCTCTAGTGTCAAAAGAATTTTTCGCATCATCAGTGATCTTCCGCCTTCAACATCCTCTGCCTCAACATCTCGCCTCTGTGCTTCGGCGATGCGAGCTTATCCTCCTTCTTTCTTTTTATCTGGACACTTGTAAGACTTGTGCCCATTCTTTCCACATGTGAAGCAAGTTATTACTCCACCTCTTCCTCTTCCTCTACCTCTGGTACGAGGAAAAGTATTTTTGTCATCATAATCTCCTCTCTGTTCAATATGCTTCCTTCACTGTGAAGTTCCACCTCTTTCAGTTCGAGTCTAAGGTTTCTTCCAGTCCTCCTTGGGCTTCTGGTATTTGTCTTGGGTAATCGATTTGCCTCTGGGATGACTTCTGCCTCTGCCTCTTTGACCCTGCTTTCGGCTCAGCTTCTCTTTCGCTTTTAGAGCCATCTGATAAGCATCTTCCACCGTTTGGATGGTTACCATGCTCATCTCATCCTAGATATCGTATCTCAGGCCATTCATATATCTGGAAACCTTTTCATCATCGCTCTCCTGATGACCTGCCCTGATGTTCAGCTTATAGAATTCTTCAGTGTATTCCTTCACTGTCATCAGCTTCTGTCTCAGGTTATGCATTCTCTTGAATAGAGTAATTTGATAATCCTTGGGGATGAATTTCGCCTTCAGTTTTTCGATCATTCTATCCCAGCTTTTGATTTTCTACTTGCCCTTGCAGCATCTGTCATCTTGTAGTTCATCCCACCACAATGTTGCATGTCCCTTCAATCTTTTGATAGAATGCTTGACTTTCTTGTCCTCCTCGACATCTTCATAGTCAAATTATGTGTCTAGGGCTCTAATCCAGTCTAGAAGCTCCTCTGCATCCAAGTTTCCCTCATAAACTAGAATGTCCATCTTCGCTCTTGCACCCATTCTTTCAATAGCTCTGATCAAACGTTTGTTTGTTGCATCTTCTGCTGCAACTTCTTCTTCATGTTCAGCCTCAATCTCACTTTCGGAATCACTAAGATCCCTATCACTGACTGTGTGTCTCTATGTTGTCTCCATGTCTTCGAGTCTAGCTTGTAGATCACACATTTCTTTCTCCATGGATAGATCAGTCATCTACCTACCTCTTCTTCTCGGCATTTCCCTCTCCTCTGGTGGATCGGGTGTTTGTCTATCCCTTCTCCTTGGCGGCATGGTGAAATTTCTTCTTTTCTCTACTACAGAAAGCAAAGAGCCTTTCTGCGCTCTGATACCAGAAGTGATGATGCACGCTCCCTCCACAACCCGTAGGTTGGAAGGTCCACATCAACACAGGATATTTTCTTTACCACTGGCCCAAAGATCTTTGAAATGGCTCTTCTATTTCCCTTTCAGGAAATCTACACCCACACTTAACTTTGAGAAATTCCCCCTTTTTCTTCGGGAAATCAGACTTCGCACTTTCGCGAATCCGTTGGTCAAGTGCCTGTCTTTCAAATCCTCAAAACCAAAAAAAAAGTCAATGCTGACCCATCCTCTTTCCCTTTCAGACTTTTCCTTATCGCGATTTTGGCGGTCATGGTGTCGCGCAACTTGTTCCCACGATTCCCGAAATCCGATATTATGAAATTCCGATGTACTCACAGAGTTGACCTTTCAACTCCCCTATACTCCATCAGGACTTCGGACTTCATGATATCACGAATCCTAATGCAAAGGTTTCAGGACTTCTCCCCACGAAACCCCGAATCGGTCAGCTGAATTGACTCTTTGTCGAGAGTGCGCCACTTGTGCACCCACTGACTCCTCTGTGGCCCACACGATCCTTTTAGCTTTTTGGGACTTGGTGTTTTGTGATTTCACGATTCCCGTTGCAAAGTTTACGGGACTTCAATCTACGAAAACTTGATATAGAAACCCACCTACAAATCCAATGGCCCTTATGGCTTGGATCTACAATCATACTCCTCCTAAGCTTAGAACCTTTAGGGATACTCGCGGTAACTCCCCTCCTCCTTCGTGAGATCTAACGAATCACGGAAATACATGAATTATCTATAGAGAATTTCGACCGCTCGTTCTTTTCCTCGATAAATCATCCTCCTATGGTCTGTCATCGCTATGCCTTCCTTCGACTCCTTCGAAGGTCCAAATCCTTCTTAACTTCCCCAACTCTGAGTCTTTCAGAAAAAAAACCCTTGCACGCACTCCTTGCGGCAGACTTTCAAGCACTTCCAAGTGTTGAAATCCTTCGACTCTGCACACACCTGCAGCAGCAGTTTCTAAATACTTCACTCAGGTTTGCAACCCTGAGGCTTCACTCGGCCTGCGCACTCCTTGCACGGCTCCTGTGCCCAACTGCACTTCTGGGTGCATGAGAACAAAATCTTTCCCTTCTGATCTTTCAGAGGAAAACCCCTGAACACCTTGTCAACGCACTCCTTGCGGACAATTCAACTGCATTTCTTGGAGGAACTCTTGCGTAGATAGAGAAACAATTGAAACTCATTCCTCTCCTCTTTCCTCTCAGATTTCAAAAATTCAACAAGAAATCATTCATACATGGCATAAAATAAATTGCATGACAAAAAGAGAAAAACATTCATGAGCATAACATTCAAAGATGCATACACAGAGAATATATGAACACCATCAGTCTGAATCACAGCTTTCTTGTATTAATTCAGAACTTTTGTACATGGAGTCTGCTACACAACTCTCTTCTTCTCTTCTATGCTCTTCTCAATAATCTTCATGCTCATCTCCATAATCATACAATACACAATGAGGGTGTCTATATCTTGTTTCCCTCTTGTGCTCTAAAACTGTCTAATCTACACATTCAATTCTACCTACTTGCATTAACTACCATAAATGCCTTCTACCTACTAAGGACGAGAGCAAATCGCTCAAGGTCCGTTTACATTATACAAGTGTGCCTCCACTTGATGTTTCATTAATGGTTCAAGATATTTCAAAATTTGTGCTGGGCGCTTTTCCAGTTGTCCGATTGTCTCCACATTGGCTCGCTTGAGATGCTCCTGCATCATTGTAGGTGTTGCCTTACTTATGTCGGGCGGGTAGTCATTTCTATATTTCTATTAATTATCGAATTCTTTGGCAAATTGCATGATGTTCTAGTGTGTTGAGTCATTATTGTATGTGGCATGATCTACGTGCATTATTTTCATTGTCAAGTTGTGTTGTTTAATTTATTTATTTTGTTGTCGTACTTTGAAAAAAACAAATTGCACTTGCTTTCTTCGCTTGTAGTCATAACGATGGGGTCGTTACTCATGGTATTAGAGTGGGTTCAATCTTGCGACTGTGTATCACCATGCTTTCCAATGCAGTAAAGCCTTGATTAATAACCTAGTGCTAATTAAAAATTTAACATGTCCTTGCGGTGATCTCAATTAGAGGATGACACAAAGGTTCACAATGTGGTGTCATGGAAGGAGTTGCGACACCTCTAGAAGTGCCTGAGCCCTCAAAGTCTAACCCCCTGGGGAAGAACAAGTCCTTGGGATGGATTCAATTTCTATAAGGGATGATGATGGTCTGACAAGGTCCTTACATGAATGTTAGACTCCTTGATTCACCATCTGTACTAAGATGAGGCCAGGGTGCCTGTACCACTAAGTGTCCACAGCACACCCCAATCCATACCATTAGCATTCACCAAGAGCTCGAGAGGAATAAGTTATCAAGTCTAAGAGTGTCGCGGACAGTGCAGCCGTCGGGTCATGGTTGGAGAATATGGCAATGTGCTTTGCACTTCGCAACTATACCTCCAAAATGAAGGTCTACGTAGTGGTCTTTCAACTGAAGGGGAGCACTCTTCTATGGTGGAAGATGCTCCTACCACAATTCAACATGGTCGTCGAAGACATGTCATGGGAATTGTTCGAGGAACAGTTCTGATGGAGGTTTCTATCAGAGGAATTCATTGAGCGTCATCTCAACGATTTAAATGCCTTGAGACAATGTGATCATACGGTGCCTGAGTACGAGGCATGTTTTATGAAGCTTCTTCGATATGATCCACACCTGAATACTTGTACATCACAACCTTAGGGTCTTATGACGTAGTGATCGGTATGGACTGGTTGGAATCACATGATGGGATAGTCGACTATAAGATGAAACGATTGAGCTTGGTCATTGATGAGGGACAGAGACACGTGATTGTAGGTCAGAACCAGGTAGTCTCCCCGAGGTTCATCTCTTCCTTGCAGTTATGGAAGGGCATGTGCAAGGGATGTAATATTTATGTGATCCTTGCGTTAAATGAGAAGGGAGTAGCAGAATTTATAGAACACTTTCCGGTGGTGAGAGAGTTGGCATACGTCTTCCCTCAAGAGTTACCCAAGATGCCACTTGAGAGGGACTTGGAATTTACAGTAGACCTAAAATTGGGGACTGAACCGATAGGGGTGAAATCATGAAGGTGGGTTACACTTTTGCTTGTTTTATGACAAAAAAAACTGTATTTTCACAAGTTATTCAACTTCTGACATATAGAAGTATTTTTTTTATTTAGAATTTCACTTTACAGTAAAAACAAAACTTGTGAAGAATTGTGTTAACTTTCTAATGACTATTTTTCAATTTTTTTTTATCACAATTTGATATGTCAAATTGACAATTGTTTAACAGTATGTTTCTTAAACACGAAATGAATGATAATGAGTTACTTATTTCTACAACAGTGTTTTTTTTATTAAAATTATGTTTTGAAGAAACAAAATATACTACAACAATCTACA
>ML779250.1:22256-42297 GCA_009831015.1 Picea engelmannii | reverse complement strand
GCTACCTCCAAAGATGAAGTAAGATGGAGAGAATTTGCAGTTTCCTGCAAACAGTCCCATTTTCACATTTTCGGCCGAAATATTCTTTCGGTCGAAACCTAGTTTTTAACGGAATCCGTTAAAAAATAAACGTTTCGGCCGAAAAGTATTTCGGCCGAAATATTCTTACCGCGGGAAAATAATTCACTCAAAAAACATTGTACACGAATTTTGACGGCACCGTTAAATTTGACGTGAGAATTTTCGGCCGAATAATATTTCGGCCGAAAGTAATATTTGTTCGGCCGAAAAATTGCCGCTAGAAATTTTGGAGACCCGATTGTCACGAAAGTGTTACCCAGCTTCATGATTTTACCCATAGCAAGAACACCTTATCAAATGTCGGCCCTGATGTTACAGTAGTTGAAAATGAAACTGAAGGAGTTGTTGGACCTAGGACTTATACGTCTAAGTGTATCACCGTGGGGTGTGCATGTTATTTTCATACAGAAGAAGGATGGGTCGTGGAGACTTTTCATTGACTACCATCAATTGAACAAGGCAACGATCAAGAATCAATACATGTTTCCAAGGATTGATGATTTGTTCGATCAAATGAAAGGTGCGACAGTGTTTTCAAAGATCGACTTGAGATTAGGGTATCACCTGTTACATATCAAGGAGGATGACGTCCCTAAGACCACCTTTAAGACGAGGTTTGGACATTACAAGTTTATTGTTTTACTGTTTGGACTGACAAATGCCCCATGGGTATTATTGATTTTGATGAATGGGGTGTCCCGTGAGTACTTGGATAAGTTTGTCCAAGTATTCATTGAGGATATTTTGATTTACTCTCAGACGATGGAGGAGCATGACGAGCACTTGCGATTGGTACTACAGTGTCTGGGAGAGAACAAATTGTATGGTAATTCCAACTGATACCCACAATGTTTGGTACTACAGTGTCTTCTTGGTGTAAAGAGGTCTATGGTAAATTCCAACTCCCTCTCAGATGACATCCTAGGTAACTCCTCAGGGAAGACGTTTTCCAAGTCTCTCACCATAGGAAGGTGTTCTAGACCAGTAACTAGAAACATGTCATAAAGGAGTCCTCCAGTAACTATAAACATCCTCTATGATTATCATGCATGACTCGTTTACTCCAAATGTGAGTCTGGTTGGCAAGCTATCGTCAACCTGCATCCATCAATGAATCATGTCAGCAACAATAATCAATCATCATAAATCTTATCATATGTACATATGTCACATCAAAAACATTCAAACCGTAACAATCCACTCCTTGACTTGATCCAGAGTCCAAGGGGTTTCATCGATGCCTATGCATCCTCAATGTCCAGAGTTCTGCACACTTAGGAGAACCTAGTCCATAGCCCTTGTTTATGTAAATACAACAAAATAACATATAATTAAATCCACAATATCTGATAATCATAATCAAACAACCAATAATATAATGATTTGGATCACTTGTACACTTGTGGAAATTGAACCTAGGTGTAGAGGATAACAATCATTCCTTTCAACCACCCAAACTAAACCCAATTAAAAACTTATAAATATCATTATATACATACTATTAACAATTTTAATACAAAACATAAGATTTCAAAAAAAAATCATCCATAGGATTTAGGGTTTCACACTTACTACACTATATTTTTAATTTATGACACCATACATTAACTCATAGATATGAATCTCTATTCAGTTTTCTACATAGTCTATATTTATGACATTTTATTACCACTATTCTCGAATGTAATGTCCCCCGTTACCAACAACCTAGAATGTTTTCTCTAATATCAGAAGGTGACGTACCCAACCCCAAACTGAGTCATGTTATACAAATTTTATTCTTCTAATACCAACTCTAGTTGTCGAAGTAATTCATTGTAACAATTTCATATGCAACCAACCTTATGCCCCACACAACAATGGTTTTCCATTCATACGCTCACGACAATTGTTTCCTAGCACACTCGGTGATTTGAGCTTTCAGATGGAATCTCATTTCCATTACTACTAAAATTTGACTAACAAATAGCATTTATTAATTGGCACTCCTTTCATATGAAAAAATTATGCAAAACTAACAATAAAATGCATATCCATGTATAATTACATATAATTATCGAGAAACATAAATAGCATAAACATAAATTCGATAAAAAAAAATGTTAGCACACTTAAAATAACACTTATATTTTCCTATAATTCACCAACTACATGCATATCTCGAACACTCATCTTAGTTGTAGACTCTATTGTTCATACACTTCCAACAATAGGTCACCCATGAACTAGGGTTATCTAGGGAAAAGTATCATAATCCAAGGTAAGGTTCGGCCCACAACATAAAACAGCATAGACTTAGGTGCCAACTCTAGCAATAGTTCCCTACTCACGACCTCTCATTCTCCACAATCGGTCCCACTCTAGGAAATGTACCCCCTTTTTTCCTCAACAATCCTTTGATCTCTTCCACTTCCCTTCTATGGATACAACATTAAGCCATCCAAGAAGTCTCAGAGTTCAGTATCACTTGGAACACAAGGTTTCTCAAGGAGTTACAACACCCACTAGCTTAGCACACTTGGAAAACTATTCCCAAGAATTCTCTCACCCAGAGAAAATTTCTCTACAGGAATCACAACTTTCTTCTTCAAACCAAACCACAGAGGATTTAAAGGGTAATGAGATTTGTTTTACACTACACCAAATATAAAAATGAAGGATATAATTGCATCGATGAATGATTATAATAATGATCGAAAAAGAATGATAATTACACTAAGTTCTCCACATTATATTGCATGTTCCTACATTGACCCTTGTCACTCTAGGAAATGAATTTGACTCCACTTGGTAATTCTTTCCTCTCACTTAGGAACTTATAATAAAATTATAAAATATATCTTATCACTTAGGAATAATATGATTTTATTCTTTGTCTTAATCCCCGAAGGATTAGCCTATTTCCCTTAGCCCCCTTTTCCTCTTGTGGATTCCTATACCCCCAATACTCTTTCTTATGACATGGTTTGTAGAAGTGATGCATTTTATTCATACAAATGAGTGTGATTACATAATACATTTTTTAGAGTTGTTGGCCTAATCGCATAGGCACTTTGGCCTCAAAATGTATATACATAAAGGCAGTCTGGCCCAAAATGTCATGGATCACCAAAATATAACTCATATGTACATTTAGAACTTGAGGTTTATCCTAAGGGTATTACATTCCACTCCATGTTATTTATGCTCTATCATTAGTGAATTACATACGCATATACAATAAAAAAATCTACAAAAACATGTGGGTACTCATCCCTCGTGGCATCCTTGTGATCCGAGGTTGCATCCTTAGAATCATAATAGGTCCACTGGACCTTTACCATTCTTATTGTTCGATTTGAGAGTATTTTTACTTTCCTATCCAATATGAACATCGATTGAACTTGGATGTCACCTTCTTGCTCCACCTGAACCAAATTCCAATAAATTACATGACTAGTATCAGGCACATACTTTTTAAGAAAATATACATGAAAAACATTATGAATGCACATCGATGTAGGTAGTGCAAACATGTATGAAACATTGTCAATCCTTTCTAGGGTCTCAAATGGTCCAAAATGTATTGCTTCCATCTTTGGACAACTCCCCAATTTAAGTGAAATCCCCTTATATTTGACTTTCAAGAAGACATGCTTTCCCACTTTAAATTATCTATGTGTTTTTCCTTTGACTACATAAAGTTTCTACCTATATTGAGAATCCTTTAAATTATGTTTTATTTTCACCATCTGTGCTTCCATTTCTCTAATCAATTATGTCCCAACCATTGCTTTGTTTGTTTGGTTATCCCAACTCACTCGTTTGTTGCATGTTTGGCCATAAAATGCTTCAAATGGGATCATATTGAAGGATTCATGATACCTATTATTATAATAAAACTCAACTAGGTGTAAATAGTCTACTCAATTTTATGGTTTATCCTTCACATACACCCTCAACATATCCTCAATCACCTCATTGATCCTCTTTATTTTCCCGTTTGAATGTGGATGATATGTTGTGCTAAAATTCAGATTTGTCCTAAATGTTTTAAACAATCCCTTCCAAAGTTTGATATGAACTTGGGATCTATGTCAGAAACAATTGCCCTAGGAACATCATGTATCCTAGCAATTTCTCTCATATAAATCTCTGCAATTTTATTTACCTTGTGATTTAGCATCACTAGAATAAAACGAGCAACTTTAGTAAGGTTATCCACCACCACCATGATGGAATCATGTTACTTTGTTGTTATGGGCATCTTGGTGATGAAATCAATTGTCACCACTTCTCATTTCAATTCTTGAATGGGTAATGGTTGTAGTAAACCAATTGGATTTATATGCTTATCTTTGACCTTTTGAGATTCTAAGCATCTAGTAATATACTTATCTACCTCTTTATTCATACCTAGCAAAAAATATTGTTTCTTGATAGTTGCAATTGTTTTCTCATACCTCGGGTGCCTAGCATAAGGAAGATTGTGCATCTCTCTCAGCACCATATTTTTCAACTACTTTAAATTGGGCACATAAACCCTTCCCCTATACACGAGGATTCCAACCTCCCTTATCTCATAATATTTATTTTTCTACTCTAAATTACCTTGCTCTAATTTTTTTGTTGTTTGCACATAGTGTTGATCTAATTTTGTAGCTTCCAAAATTATGTACTTTAAATAATATTTGCACATGATAATGGTTGTAACAAGCATATCATGCACTGTCCTAATGAGTGCATCAACCACTTTTTTCTCCTTTCCTTTTACAATATTTATATCAAAATCATACTCACTAAGAACTTCTATCCATCTTATTTGCATAGCATTCAAAGTTGGTTGTTTAAAAAAATATTTGATCCCGCTATGGTCTATCCTCAAAACAAATATTTTTCCCATAAGATAACGCCTCCACATATTTAAGTCATGAACAATGGTTTCCAATTCTAAATAATGAGTGACATAGTTATTTTCATGTTCCTTCAACTTGCTTTACTCATAGCATATCACATTCTAATTTTGGATAAGGACTCCTCCAAGCCCTTCCTTTCATGCATCAGTTCACATAAGGAAATATTCATCTGGCTCAACAACCTTCAATATCAGTGCACTTGTCAACAAATTCTTCAAGCGTTGAAATCATTCTTCATATTAAGGAGTCCACTCGAATTGCACAAACTTGTTTTGAAAAGCAGTGATTGGGTGTGCAATTATTGAGAAGCCTTCAATAAATATTCTATAGCAACTTGCAAGTCCCATGAATGACCTCACCTCTGAAATATTTTTTGGTGTTGGACATACTTCATTGTTCATTGATTTTATCTTTTTTGGGTCCACTACTATCCCTTCCTCATAAATGATATGGCCAAAATAATGTGTCATCCTATGATAAAATGACCACATTCTCAACTTTCCATACAACTAATGCTCCCTCAATACTTGTAGAATCATCCTCAATTGTTGCTCAAGCTCTTCCTGAGAATCAGAGTAAATAAGTATGTCATAAAAAAATACAATGACAAACTTATCTAAGTTATTTCTTAAAATGCCATTCATCAAACACATAAATAGAGTTGGTGCATTTGAAAACCCAAATGAAACCACTATAAACTCATAATAGCCATACCTTGTTCTAAATTCTTTCTTATTCATATACTCACTTGATAGTACCCTAACTTGAGCTCAATCTTGGAGAATATATTTGCATCTTTCAACTAATAAAAGAGATCATCCATCACTGGAAAATGATACTTGTTCTTTACACTTACCGTATCTAGTTGCCTGAAATCAGTGCATAGCCTCAAATTTCCATCCTTCTTCTTCATAAATAGAATTATGGAATCCCAAGGTGAAACACTTGGTCATATATACCCCTTCTTCAAAATATATTCAAGATGCATTTGCAATTCCTTCAATTCTAGTCTACTAATATTATAAGTTGTCTTTGAAAACTAGGGTTTCTCCAAGCATCAAATTAATAGAGAAGTATATATAACTCTTGGATGGAAACCTAGACATTTTTCTAAATACATCCTCAAATTATTTTAGGATTTCATAGTCTTCAATTCTTAACACTTTATCTTTAGGTGTCTCTTCCATACGCGCTACACATATTTGGAAGCCTTTCTTGAAGCTTATTTCCAGCTACAATGATGAACTCTCTCTAATAGTTACAACCCTTAGAATATCTTGAACTATTCTCAACTTCCCTTCCTCATCCAAGGAATTAAATTCCTTTTTATAAGAGTCTAGGATAACATGATGCTTGTTCAACCAATCCATACAAATTAGGAAATCACATAAACCCAAAGGTATGATATTCAAACATTCCTTTGTGCTACAACCATTGATTCCCATTAGGCATTCCTTAACCATCTCATTAATTATTCTCTTAGCTCCTGTAGATAACTAAACCAACAAATATTTTCGAAGTTTGATTCTTGGAAAATGAAAGAATCCCACCATCTTAGGATCTATATAACTATGACTATCTCTTGAATCAATCAAAATAGAAATAGGTTGATGATTGATCTTTCCTTCCACTTCAATCATGTGAGATTGAAATTCAACTGGCTTGTTGTCTAGGGTTGCATATATCCCTAGCATGTTTCTTCCCATGTCCTCACCTGTATCAGTGTCAAGTACATTGTGAAAAATCCTCACTTTTTCACCTATATGGGGGAAATATATGTACATGTGATCTCACTCGTAACCCTAACATTTAATGGGATGCTTCCCTGGCCTTCTTCTCAATGTTTCTGACAGTATGGGCTTATTTTGAGTTGGATACCCCTGATAATTATTCTTAAAGAATGTTGGATTGTTCCCCTTCTTCCTCTACTCCATGTTACCTTTATTTTTATCTTCCAAAGCCTTTTGGAAAGTTGGTCTTCCTCTTTACTGATCATAGAGGAACTTGGATCTCCTTATTTCTTCATCCAATGTCTGGGGATCATCATATTGTATCTTGTCATTGAATATTGATGGAATCCCACTTAGGAATGTTTGAATCTTGACTTTTTCATCCTTTATGAAATCAACATACTTTAATAGATCTAAGAATATCCTCTCATACAGATCCATGCTGATACTATGAAGCTTGATTTTGAGGAAATATTTCATCTTCATATCATAATAGTGTTTGCTCAAGTATTTATTTTGAAAAATCTTTTTAAATTACCTCCAAGTGAGCTTCTTCATATTATGTACTTGCACAAGTTGGTCCCACCACATTGATGTTTTTTCGTTCAACTGATAAATTGAAATTCTTCCTTTCGCATGTGATGAGTAATTATGCAAGAGAAAATATTTCCTCATCCCTAAAAACCAATTATCTACATCCTCATCCTTCCTTTTATCACCATCAAAGGTAGGAGGGTTGATCTTATTCATTTATACTTGTAGTTCATCCACCCCAGATGTCCTCTGATACTTTCTGATATGGGATAAGCTTGGATTTCCTTGAGCTCTTTTAACTCAGTGTCTTGTTGATTTATGATCATGTCTATCATAACTGCCATATTATCTTCTTCTGGCATGAGATCTATGACTCATTGAATTTATTTATTTATTCTCTTTGTCCATTTCCTTCTCTATTATATACAAGATCTGCAACATATTAATGTTCAATCCATGTTATTGCTCCTTTGATTTCATAAGCCTCTCATTATCATCTTTATACCTCTGAACATATCTTTGAAAACTCTTTATAGTATCCACTAAATTCATGCTTTACTTCTTTCCTTTTCCATGCCCATTTGCTTTCATCTTTGCATTACCCATCCTGACATACAAACCCCTGAATTCATCTTCATGGATGTAAGTTATTTGTGCATCTTCCATGTTCTATTTGTTCCCTTAATTTTGTAAAATTTGCATGCAATAGTATTTGTTAGAAAAAAGAACTCAACAAAGATCTATTAAATTATGCACCATTCTACCCTTTAAGTGCACCCTTCATCTAGTGGAATTAATTCTAAACACCCAATGTTTTGGAATTTTGATAGAATCCTTATTGGGTTTCCTCATACTCATATTTTCATCAATATGGACAAGTTTCACCTTCATCCATCATCCAAGATGCTAGTTACAGTTTGTTGAATATTTGAGTATTTTCCTCTTTTTGGACTAAAGGCTACATGAATCTTCCTTCTCATCATGTACAGATTCAAGTACCCAGACTCATAATTATGGCACCATATATGTCTTCTATGGTTCATGATATTTCCATAGTCTACTCCTACACTCCAAGCCAACTTCTGAGTAAGGAGATATTCTCTTTAGAAGTAAATTGGTATTGAAATTTACCTTGCACAATTTCAATTGTAACTTTCACATACGAATTCCATTTTGCAGAAAATTTAGTTCATTGGAAATGTCTCTCCGATTTATTTCATTTAACATACAAATACTCTATGTGGTTCCTATGAAACTTACATTGTAAACAATTAAAACTCATAGAAACATTGTTTAGACACTAAAAAATGCCCTACAAGATTATGACCTTCAAAAGTACAATTTTTTTTGTCGAAAATCATTCATTTTTTGCTATGATAGACTCCCAAATTGACTTGAAATGCTCTAGTTCTGAATTATATATACATATTCATAATGCACAAGTTATACACATTCCACGCCGAAATGTAGTGTCACACACCTATGATTAGTGCACACAATGTTTATATATTGTATCAATATCTAGTGTACACAGTTTGTTTTTGGTGACACACCAATATTCAGTGAACATGAATTTTATAGCACAGACTAATATCTAGTGAACAAAACTTCCACACATATCCCCAATATCTAGTGTACACAACTTCTTTATCAGACCTTAATATCCAGTGCATGCTACTTCTGCATCATGCACCAATATCCAGTGTGCGCAACATCCTCACCATGCCTCAATATCTAATGCACACACAAAAAAAATTCGCTGCCCAATATCTAGTGTGCACAACTTATGTGTCACACACCAATATTATTTATGCATTATAAGATCTCCACCATGCAATGCAAATTTTCAGTGCACTCACGTCGTGCACCCATACTCCCTATGCACCACCAATTCTACTTCTGTGCGGCGTGAATATTTAATGCATACACATTATGCGCCAACATTACGTGTGCACCGACAATTATTCACTGTGCATTTCTAGAATTGAATGTGCATACATTCTGCACCATCATTATGCATGTGCCACCTGCGCTTCTCTATGCAGTGCCAAATTTTAGTACACGCATGCCAAACACCAATTTTTTACATGCATCACTAGTTTTGCATCAGACAACGCCAATTTTTAGTGTGCATATCACGTGCACCAATACTTTGTGCACATCATCAATACTTAATGCACACAAATATTTTTTTTACTTAGCTGATTTTTCCATAACTACAACATGTAACCATCACGACCATCACGAAAATTCCTGACTCACCAACTTCATGTTCATCTCTGACCCATAGAAGTCCATTGTTGAACCAATAGCTTTGATACCACAAGATAACATCCTCTGTTACTAGAAACCCAAAATTTGTTCTCTGATATCAAAAGGTAATGTACCCAGCCCCAAGTTGAGTCACAGTACACAATTTTTCTTCTTTCTATACCAACTCTAGCTACAAAAGTAATTCATTGTAACAACTACACATGCAACCAACCTTATGTTTCACACAACAAGTGTTTCATGTTCACACATGCACGATAATTGTTTCCTAACACATGTGGAGATTCCACCTTCAGGTTGGAATCCTGTTGCTATTACTAATAAAGTTTGACTAACAGTTAGCATTTACTAATTGTCATGCCATGCATATGCAACTGTTATGAAAAACTAACAATAAAATGTGCAACCATGCATAATTGCATCTGATTATCAACAAACAAAAATAACATAAAAAAAATTTGATAAACTACATGTAAACACACATACGAGAACACGTATATTTTTCTATAATTCACCAACTATGTGTAGACCTTAGACATTCCTTCCAACTGTAGAGTTTGTTATTCATACACTCTCAATATCAGGTCACCCCCGAGATGGGGCTCTAACTCCACCAGGTAAAAGGATCCTAAGACAAAATAAGGTTCGACCGACAACATAAAACAACATAGGCTTATGTGCCAACTCTAGGAAAAATTCCCAAATCACAATCTCTCGTTCTGCATAGCTTGTCCCACCCTGGGAAATGTTATCCCTTCTCTACGCAACAGTCCCTCGGTCTATCCCACTTGCCTTCCCGGGATTCAACAACAAGCTGACCATGAATTCTTAGAGTTCTGTAGTACTTGGAACATAAGGTTTCACAAGGATTTACAACACTAACTAGCTTAGCAGACCAGGAAAACTATTCCCAACAATTCTCTCACCTCGACAAAATTTCTCTACGGGTCTGAGAACTTGTTCTTCAACCCTAACCACCAAGGATTTGTAGGGTAACCAACTTCATCTTACACTCCAACAAAGGTACATATGATGGAAACAATGGAATAAATAAATGATTGGAAGAATGATTAGAATATAATGAGAATTACACTAAGTTCTCCACATTATATGGCATCTTCCTATCTTGACACTTGTCACTCTAGGAAATGTCTTTGACTCCACTTGGTAATTTTTTCCTCTCCCTTAGGAACTTATAATAAAATTATGACATAAATCTTATGACTTAGGATTAATATTATTTTATTCCTCGACTTAACCCCCCATGGCTTATCCCCTTTCCCTTAGCCCCCTTTTCCTCTCGTGGACTCCTAGCCCCCTCCATACTCTTTCGTTTGAATGCATATATACAAAGGCACTCAAACCCAAAATATCCCACCTCACCCACCTACGGAGGTATACATACCCTACCCACCTCTCGATTTGAAATTGTAACCTCTTTGAAGGAAACACATGTTCATAATCATTACGCCCACTCAAATTGTATATTAGTGTATATTTTAATACTTGATACTAAAGAAATTAGATAATTTGTATGAAGATTTTATACATTAGCATTTCTTCGTCTTATATGTTTTATATTTATAATAATAATAATAATAATAATAATAATAATAATAAGTTTATAATATAAATATATTTTTATATAAAATTTACTATTTCATATTGATTAAGAGAAATAGGTTATTGTAATATATAAGTTTTAATATATTATGATTGTTATATAAGATATCTAAAAAAATATAATGCCTCTTATTATTATAAATCACTAAAATTATGTCCTCGAGGTGTAGGACAATCGGTGACATTGTTAAGGCACTCTCTGATATTAAGTTACTAGTTCAAAACGTGCGGGGACAAAAAATCCAGCCCACCTTCTGTGATATTAAGTTACCAGTTCAAAAAGTGTGGGAACAAAAAATCCAACCCACCTGATCCCGTGGTGATTTTGACCACTTAGAAGTTAGATGCCCCTGTAGATCAAGAACAAACTAGCAAACAAAAAAAACACTAAAATTGTTAAAAAATACTATACTAAATCTAAAAATTATGACGATTAATGCTTCTCTTAAATCTTTTTACTCACAATATTTTTTTAAGAAAAACTACTAATTATTATCTTTTTTTTTTTTTTTTTTTAACTACTAATTATTATTTTTTACTTTAAAGGGACCAAAGTTGATCATAATGCATATTAATAGCTATCATTATCATAAATATAATCAAATATAATTATTTTTTTTTATTTTTATTTTCAAAACTTTAATTTGATTTTGCCATATTAATAATTCTATAAAATTTATTAATTTTTTTATTATTTTTTTTAAACTCAGATTCCTTACTCTATCAACTTTTTATTGAAATGCTTTTCCAAATCCGATAAGAATTTTACTAAAAGTTGAACATTAAAAAAAATGAAGCATTGCCTTTAAAATTTCTGCGTATCTTAAAACAATCCCTATACCCAAAATTTTAAAACATAAATAAATTAAGAGAGAAAATTGCCACACCCAAAATTAAGTTTATGCGTTTTTTAAAGCAAATTCAGCAATAACTCCCACAGTTCAAATCAGATTGGTGGTAGAATGTTCCCGGTAGTGCCATTGACTTTCCTATACATTTTTCCAAATCTGTCTCATTTAACGAGCGTGACTCTTCCCACATCTCCCGCTCTGTCCACCATATTACATCTTGTGTGTTTGTATGTAAAACTACGGTCCACACCCAGTTGGAGAAAATGGAACGGCAGGACAATATGTAATAAACCTTAGCAATTATTTATTTATCTTCTAACAAACCGTAACAATTATTTATTTATCTTCTAACAAACCTTAAAAAGCTATAAAAGTTATGTTCTAACAAACCCTAAAACTGATTTATTTGCTGGAAACGATAAATGAAAAATGCATATAATATATGGGCGAAAACGATCGACACGGCTGAGCGGAGGCTTCTGTACGTGCAGTGACAAACAACTAACACACAACGAGATATGAATGTATGGGTCTTCTGTTAACGTGGAGGACAGGGCACTGTCATTTGGTGGGCTTGCAAAGCAATGGACCCCTCGACAACACGACCTACATTCAACCGGTGAGTGTCCTTTGTGTAAGACATCAACTGTCATTACCACCTGCCCTTTGCCTTACCATCGCCCATTAATTGGGCCATTGCACAACTTTCTCCCATCCTTGCAATTTCAGTCCTTAGTACGTGGTAGTGTGGATTTCATTTTTTATAATTATGTTGTTTTTATTTTTGATAATTATGTTGAGTGTAGAGGTAGTTTCGAGAAGCTATCATGAAGGAGATGCCTAACTCTTTTAATATTGAACTTTAAAAAATAAATTTAATCATAAAAAATGTTTTAGTATTTATTATAAATAAAATATTTCATTCTGAAGTTTAATTAAAATATCAATATCATTTTTATTATGGAGATCTGTTATTCCTTCCATGTCTAACATGGAGTTGATTATATGTGTAATATGTGTATGTGTATGTTAACTCTAGATTTATTATAGGGAGACACGGATTGAAAAAACTTGAGAAAATGTTTACAACCTCAAGGATTTGATCCTTTTACCCAAATGATAGATTTAAGATGGATATTTTTACAACTCAATATGAAGGAGATGTGTAATTAGTTTCATAATCAAGAAGGAATTCTGCAATGAATATTATTGTTGTGGTGAATACATAATGTGTGAATATTATCTCTACACGTGAATTGATATCTTTACGGTGAATTGATATCTCTACCATGAATTGATGTGGTAAATACATTTTACCCATTTACGGTCTCATTTTTATTGACTTGTAAAAGATCCATCTAGAATCTATCATGTGACTGATGGAATCAAATCCTTAAGGTGCAAACATTTTTTCAAGTTTTTTTTTTGTTTTTTTCAATCAAAAAATATTTTTTATTTGGAAAATATATATATATATATATATATATATATATATATATAGATATATATATATAACTTAAACCTAAAATTAAAAACGAAATATATTATATATATATATATGAAAACTAATTAAAATTAAAAAAAAAATTATGAAATGTTAATACATCTTGATCTACCAAAGATATATATATCTATAAACTAGATAAAATTATGAATTTTCAAGATATCTTGCTCAATCCTAACTAATATGAAGCTAAGATTATAAGGTTTTTAATATGAAACTTATTATAACGTTTTTAGTTTCTATTTTCCACGGTTATCAATATTTCTCTAAAATTATTTCTTTAACCAATATTCATTCTTTCCATTCAATGCATTTCTATCTCCATTTGCCCAAACCATGTAATGGTTTTATGATAATTTATAAAAGTTCTTGTGTAGATCAACCTAAAATGAAAATGTTATTCTTAGTGAACTATTAAACCATAGAAACAAAGTATTTCTAAGTTCAGCAAATTGCCCATAATGCGTTCAATATGGTTATTTTGCAAAGCATAATAAAAATAAAAGGGCGGATCCAAAGAGAGTACATTGTGATGAGAGGTTGACATTTTACACAGTTGTTGAAGCATTTGACAAAGAGGAGGTTTGAAAAAGAATTTTAAAGGTGTTTTTAATTGTTTAGTTCTACCATCATGATGATTATTAGTAGGTGTTTGATAAGGGTGCATGATGATTAAAAGTATGTGTTTGATAAGGGTGATTATTAATAGGTGTTATCGAAGTGTGATTTTTTTTATAATTACTTAGTTTTCATATTTTAATTCTAACAATGTGTTAATTACTGGAATGTTAGGTTGGGTATATCTTTCGAAACTACAATATATCAATTTTTAGGACATTATCAGACTACTATTCCATTGTTTGGGCTCATCTTCTTAGAAAAAATGGAAACAAAATGAAAAACAAATGGATTGAATTTTTGAGAGGAATCACATTTGGATATTGGCATTGATTATAATGACACAAATCAACTATCAAATATAGGTAGTGATTAGGATGAGGTAAATCAACAAGGAAATGTTCCAATTAAGGAGTAAATTCATTTCTCAAGGAATATAGTAGAAAACATGGATATAGGGTTTCCCTCATCAATGGGGGTTGGATTAGAATGAGGTAAATCAGCAAGAAAATGTATCAATTAGGGAGTAAATTCATTTCTCAAGGAATATAGTAGAAGACATGGATATAGGGTTTTCCTCATCGAGGAGGGTTGCAACAGTAGAAATCCCTATAGGTGGAACAAAAAGACATCATGAAACAGATACCTCTAATTAGATAAAAAGTCGGTTCCTTTTTAAATTTGTGTTTTCCCACCTTCTCACTCTTAGTTAGTAATTGTGATTCATTTTACAATAAAATGGAAAGAGGTTAAAAGGATGAAGGAAAAAAAGGAAAATATTAAAGATTAAGAAAATAAATGGCATTTACATTAAGTATGTAATTTTAATCTTGTAAATACATTATAGATATGTATTGTGATAAGTGAATTATATATATCTATTTATTTTTCTTTATATAATGTAATAGTAATTACAATAATTATCTATATCTATTTATTTTCCAAATTGCAATATTTTTCTTGGAAATTAAAAAGGAAAATTAATAAACTTTATAACAACCTACTATCATATTTTGGATATAATTTCGTCACTTTCTTTGACATCGCATAAAATGTTTTCATATGATGTTAACTTATGCAGTTATGTATAATTTCGTCACTTTCTTTGACATCGCATTAAATATTTTCATATGATGTTAACTTATGCAGTTATGAAATCATGCTCATTTCTTAGATAAAATATTTTCATATGATGTTAACTTATGCAGTTATGTATAATTTCGTCACTTTCTTTGACATCGCATAAAATATTTTCATATGATGTTAACTTATGTAGTTATGAAATCATGCTCATTTCTTAGTTTAAAAAATTGGAGAACATGTATTCAAATATTGTGTATCTACCAAGATCAGAACGAAAACAAATATAGGATTTGCATTGTATTTTTCCATGAAGAATGAAGCTAACAAACTACATTATTCATTGAACTTATTTAGATAATTCGAGAGGACATATGGAAAGTAAACTTATTGGATAATCTTAGAGCATATAAGGAAAGTATATCTTATAAGATAATTTGGATGAGTCTCTCACTTTTTACTAAATGCTTAAGATCTCAAGAAATAGAAGTAGGTAAGATCCCAAGAAATAGAAGTAGGTTAATAAGTATATAAATCACTTTTAATTGGTATAGATTTTCATTTTATTTATTTATTAAAAAAAAAATTGGGAGAAAATGTAACTAATAGGATAAGGTTAATAATTATATAATTCACTCTTAAGTTTTATAAATTTTTAAAAGAATGAATGGTAAAATTAAAAATTATATGTATATGAAGTAGGTTTTTTGGTTTAATGTGAGGGACATATGTAATAACTTCCATCATTACATGGAGGTGAGATGTGGAAATTTAGAAAAAAATAAAATATATAATGTCTCTCATAACCTAAGCTTAAAGTTAGAAATCAAAGATATATATATTATCATAATTTTATTTTAATTATAGATTTACCATGCTAACATAGATCAAATTTATCAATGTGTAAACCATTTTTAGCTTACAAAAAAATTGTGGAAAGGTTTGCACTTTTAGGAATTTGATCCCTCTCATTGCATGATAGATTTGCAGTTAACATGGATTTATGTTGGTTATTAATAACAATATGATGATTCTCTAAGATTTTAGTTTGGTTCTATAGTCATATAATCATGGAGAAAAGTAGCAAAAATTCATACCAACTTAATTTAAGTTAATGGGATTTTGAGTCATTTTTCACAATTTTTATTTTTGTTTTTATCTAAGGCTTTTGTTAGTATTTTTGGAATAACAATACCATATATATATATATATATATATATATATATATATATATATATATGAAATTTATCCATCTTCAAACTCTCATTTAAATGATTTGTGGGAAATCTAAAGAAAGAAGAAAAATAAAATTGCAATTTAAACAAACAAAATTATGATTCTAACATAACTCCAACAAAAATGATGATAAAAGGAAGGATTTGAGTGTCTAGTATGAAACTTCTTGCAACCTTTGTTAACATGGTAACATATGCCTACGTTGATTTTTTTTTTTCCAATAAAAGAGATTTTATTACCTTAAAGAAACATCATGTCAATACATTATTCAGAGTTTGCCACTTGTTCTACCACATGCATGGAAACCATAATAGGTGGAATGAAAGAAAATATATACATGGATATTTCCAGAATCCAAGACATGGCTATTTCCAGAATCTGAGGTTTTAACAAAAAAAAAATTGACTGTAACTGATTCATGTAGAACAAAATGAAAGAAAAACTAGAGGTGTGGTGAACCCGAGCATCCTTCATTGTTGTAAGTGAAAACGAATAGTTCGATGCAAGTCAGACAATGCTTCTGAGTCGGTGGACCAGACAGGGAGTCGAACAGGAGGTCCATATGGGTACTGAGGATGGTATTATTGTGGGGTTGGTCGTCCAGGTTTCGACATATATCGAAGATCAAATGAAGGTGGCCATCTGAAAAATAGTGTGGGTTGAGCGAGTGTTGCTAAGTGCTCCCAACCATTTCCTCATGAGGAATTGCAACTGCATCAGAATATGTTGTTGGAGTATGTTTCATGACCAAACCATGGTTGGCATTCCGAGCTATCCAATCTGTCCACCAGCTGGGGGGGATTTCTTCCTCAACCACACAACTACCTCACTTGATTGTGGGGTGAGTTGGGGGGTTGGTAATGTTGAATGGCTCTGGAGAAGCTTTAGTGGTTTCCAGCCCGTAAGGAGGAATTTATTCCTCAATTGGGTATCTCCCTGAATCGATCATGGTGTCGGAGAGGTGAGGAGGTGACTTTAGGAATTTGAGAGGAGGTTGGGGAATCTCAAGCCAATTTTGGTCAGTGCGAGAGGGGATACCAGATATGGTAGGCGGAATAGAGGGTAGTGAGGGGTTTGGGAAATTACGCCAGGCTATGAAATTGTAATAAGTCATCCCTCGTTTTGGATTACCTCGCTTTCTCTGCATGGTGGAGTTACAACAGGGAAGGGGGAAGAGAGGAAAACCAAGAATCCGATCGAGCGAAGAGAAGACTAGGGGCATGATGTAGGTGAGTAATATAATTAAAATGGAGCCCAACAAGGAGAAGGGAAGCCTCATGATAAAGAATAGAGTGCACATGGAAAGGAGGCTTGGAATGCCAAAAGAAAATGAGAGCCAAAGGAAAATGAGGAATGGGAGAATGTTGGTGAGAGCTTACCTTCATAGAAACCATTGAAGTGACTGAGATGAGTGCCATTAATATGAAGATGATGACAACCAAATGCTTTATACATACTCTAGCTCTCTGTAACTGGTTCACGATGAAATCCATTAAATTTCCCTTACCACACTAGCGCACTAACATCACTACAACATGAATGCTAGTCATGTTGAGCAAGCTAGATGTGAGATTGGTGATTGGGGGTATTAACTCCCCTATCTGCATGAGTTCTAGGCTTCCTCTGACAATTAGATGTCACCCCATCCAGGGGGGGTATTCTTGGAGAGATAGATCCTTGCATTGAAGGAGCAACTGCGAGTCAGGTTATTTCCCAGTGTTGATGAAGATGGCTTTGGATGGAGAGGCTACTCCATCCTTAGCCATTTTGTTCACTACCTTATTATCTTCATGTCGAATATGAGAGGTGATTAGAGTGAGTGACATCCATATAAGAGCTTTCAATTTGTTTAGGGGACCCAAGAGGCACCTACTTGGAGTGATTTTTTCGGGATCATTTCCATCGAGTATTTTGGCGACAAGATTGATTACTTTGGATTCCACTTATATTATGAGGTGAGTCAGATTAAGATCATAGGCCATTTGGATTCCTCTTACAAGTCCCAAAATATTTTCTGAGTTGTTCATACCATGTCCCATTTGTTCATGCATGAGGTATTGAATGTGTATGGAACTGTCTCTGATAATTGCTCCATATCCTTCTTCGTCAGGATTTCCCTTGGAAACACCTTCAAAATTTACATTATAGAAGACATGGGGGGAGAGATGCCAACAATAGGATCTTGACGAGGAGGAATTTGTGGGAGGTTTCAGAACAATGGGGTTAATGGGTAAGCTTAAATTCCAAGTGGCTAGGATGGAGGACTCAATAGGTTCAGAGGGAAAGTCTTCCCAAGTCGAGGGATGGGATTGGATGGTTTCTTGAACATTCTTTTGGATAGTGGACCAAAGGAATGAGGGGGTAGAGGCCTGGGAGTGGAAGATTCGTTATTCCTCTATTTCCATAGTTGTCAGGTAATGAAGCCTGGAAGGAGTTTCCAGATTATGTTCAGTATAGGTCTTTTTTAGACCTCATTTCCCCATTTTTTTATGGTATTTATGATATTGTTCCTTTCTCTATTAGTTTCTCTCATAATTTGTGAATATTGATCCCAAATTAACCCACTAATAGGGAATTGATTGAGAATGTGCTCCATGGATATTTCCTTCTGCTGAAAAAGATAGAAAATTGAGGGTCTCATGAAACCTAGCTTCCTGAGATTATCCCATGTCAAAATTTTATTTTGGAATAAGATCCAGAGAAAGGTGTATACTTTCAGCCATAGTATTTATTTCCAAATTATGTTCCATAAGTGCTCTTTCGATGGGTTGTGGAAGTTTTCTTGTACATTATAACCATGTTTGATTATCAAATTTCCATTGGGGGTGTACCCACAATGAACAATGTCCATATCCTCACCGATGCAGATATTCCTTTGGTTTACCATGTCACTCCATTGTTGTAGATCACATTCTACTGACGCATGGAGGTCTTGAGGGAGAATTTTCCGATTGCACCAAGATGGGTGAAGAGGGACCTCAAGCCATAGGTCTGCACCTTTGAGGAGATCCAAATCTTGGATGCGATCTTGATAGGGGTGAAGGTGATCCATTGATTTCAATGGAGGGATTTGCTGCCAAGATTTCATTCAAAACGAAGCATTTTGAACTTTTCAAATCTCCCAAAAAGCATGAGCCTGAATAATGTTGATTAAGGTTGGTTGTCATTGATGACAACCCTTGAAGAAAGCCCCGTAGCACAAAGGTTTAGGTAATGGAACCAATTGTTTTTTATGTAAATATGAATCATTATTGTTTTTTCATGGTTGATAAGAAGTAAATATGGATGAACTCCAAAGTGGTCCCCTTATGGTGAAAGCCCTCACAAGAAGACGCTTTGTGGAGTAAGAGAACCCATGATTAACTGTGGAATAATGAGATGAAGAAAAGTGAATTTGTCAGGGAACATATTCTATATGGATAGTGCTTGTCATGTCATTTTTGGTGGTATGTGGAACGTCACATAATTCCTCACGGTTAGAGAGTTATGGCCATGAGAAGTTGGAGACCCGAGGTTTGGGTAATGGACCCAAGTTTGTTTGATGGGTAATGGTATGATTGATGATATATTTTCAGATAATAATATTATATATGGATAGTACATGTCATGCCATTTCTG
>ML779250.1:0-21783 GCA_009831015.1 Picea engelmannii | reverse complement strand
GTGGTAAAATATTTAGCTTGTGGTTCGTTGTATTTTGGGAGTTACACTCCGTGGAATATAGGGTTTGTGGCCAGTCCTGAAACTAGTCAAAATCAGGTGTTTCGGGTAAAAACGTCAGAACTTCTTCATAACATACACAAAGTCAGTGAGAAAAAATGTGTTGGTTAGGTTACAGTCTGTAGTATGCTTTGTAATAGTTTCAGATCAATTCATCAAATATTTTGTGCGGAACACGCTCTACAAGGTCACTGTCTAGAATAAGCCAAAATTCAGCAGGGTATGTCATTTTTGCTATAACTCCTTTTTTGAGAGGTTCCAAGTAGTGAAAATTGGAGGAATTGTATAAAACACACTTAAGAACATTGTATATCAGTTTCATATCTTTATACATTACAGGTTCAAAGTTATGATTAATTCAAGTTAGGTTTGTTGACTAATCCAAAACTAGGCATGTGAGACTAAAGAAAAGTTTGATGAAAATGCTAGTCTCTTGTTTTTAAAGTTAAGGAAGGTTTGCAGGAATGTAATCATATACACAAGTTCTATTACATAGCTAGAAATAAGATTTGTTTGATGAAATTGATGAGGGATTTTGGTTGTGGTACATGTTGAGTACATGGTTGAAACAAGTAGTTGATGAGTTGGGGCACATACATGAGGTGTATAGTTGATGATGTTGGTACATACTAATGAGTCATAGTTGATGAGTAGTTGACACATGATTGGTACATACCTGGCACATGGTTGGATGCACTTGTTTATGGTACAGGTTTATTACAGGTTTGTGCATGGTTGATGCACTTGCTTATTGTATAGGTTGATTATAGGTTGAGGTACAGGTTGATGCATGGTTCATATTTATTTGTACAGGTTTACATCGGTATATCTCACAGTGATAGTGTGATAGTGGTTCCATCATTCTACCTCTACTTCAGGGTGGCAGGACGGGGCAAGGATAGGTGGTTGTAGCTACCTTCCAGTTGTAGCCGGAGAACATTGGGGGTTGTAGCCTCCTTCTGGTTGTAGCCAAAGAATTGGGGAGTTGGAGTTTCCCTCAGGTTGTAGCCTAAGAAACTAGGGGGTTGGAGCCTCCTTCCAGTTGTAGCTGGAAAACAAAGGAAGTTGGTGCTTCCAATGAATGTAATTCTTCAAGATATATAAGAAAAAACATTATGTGGTTTTCTCTCGATTTGGGTTTCCACGTAAAACACTGGTGTACTGTGTATGTGTGTGATTGTTTATTTCTTACTACTCATTATTGGATAATAATTCTACATTGATATAACATTTGAAGAAAAAAGAATATAATTACACTATTATTGATTCACCCCCCCCCCCCCTCTCAGTAATCCAACAAATAAGTGGTTTATTTTTCCATGTTGTGTTCCATATGCTAGATCCTTGTATCTAATCTTCCAACCGAATTAGATGTTCTTGTGGGGTGTGTTGAGTGTATTTATTCTTCCATATTGTGGCCCATAGTTCTAATATATATTTGATCCAACACCACCAAATATTTCCCCCCATTGTGCTATTTAGCTTGCTTGGGTCCTAGAGGCCTAATCCGCCCAAGGATTTTGGTTTACAAACTTTGTCCCAATTGAATAGGGCCCAGTTTTTGGGGGAATCATGACCATGCCAGAAGAAGTTCCTCTGTAGGTTCCTGATACTTTTAATTATTGTTTATGGTGCCGCTATGGAATAAAACATGTAGGGAGGGATAGCTTGAAGCATTGAATTCATGAGGAATAGTTTGGTAGGGAGGTTGAGGGATCTGAAGGTCCAATTGCTTAAAGGATTGGAGATTGAGAGGATAAGGGATTCCTAGGAGATATTATGAGTATTCAAGTTCAAATGGGAGAGTGTTATCCAAGGTAGTGGGATTGAAGGGAGATTCCTAGTATGCTTAGAAGGAGAGAGATGTGGAGTTGGATTGTAGGGGGGTTATTGAAGAAGAAGAGTTGTGATTTATCCAAATTGAAGGAGGTACCAAAGGGCTCAGTGAAGTCATTGATTATGGTTTTAAGCTTGTTAGCTTCATGTGCGGTGGGAGAATTCATGAGCATGGTGCCATCCACAAAATGGTTGTGGGAGGAAGAAGGTTGCATCCCATGAATATTAATACCTTGAAGAGATCCATCAAGTACAAAATCTTTGATGTAGTGTCCCTACATTGAAGTTCCTATGTCTTTCACCTTCTATTATAAGAGACTATAACTAGTTATTCTAGTACTTACTTTCATGAATGAAAAGATCTTGTTATATTGAGTACATGTTTGAATATATTATTACCAAAAGTATTACTACAAAAGAAAGATTCTATTTTGACACCATATAATTACTATTGTTATCTTAGTGAAAAACAATAAGGGAGGCATTGTTTGTTTTCTTCCAATGAAAACATTACCATTTTTATTTAGAGATTGAATGAAAATTACATTTTTCATGTGCTTGTTTTATAGTTACATATTTAATGTTACACATATAATGGGCATTTCATTTCTATCTCAGCAAATTTAATCCTCAATCCTTCTTTTCTCCTCTTTATTATTTTTAACCCGATACCACTTCCTAGAGAAGGATCTACTGTGACTAATTATAATTATAAATTTATATTTTTAGAATAAGCATGAAGTACCAAATTCTTATTCAAATTAGATCTGTTAAATTCTTGAAGTCTCTCCATTTCTCTTGGTAAAGATTAATTACCATTACTACCCTTGAGGGGAAGGCTCAATCAAAGAGAACATTCAATTACTTCAAAAGATAAGTATTAGGGTAAATATCATTCTATAGAATAATATGTCGGATCCATTTCTAGGCACTTTAAAGAAGAGCATTCAACATGAGGCACATCTCTTGTAATCTAAATCCATGGAGAATTCTTTGAGTGTGGAAAGTAAGTTGAAAGTAAAGTTACTTATACTAGAATGATGGCCACTAGAACCTATATGTAGCACCATGTCCCCTCTCATAACCTCACTGAAGCTACAATATTGACACCTCATCAAATGGATGAAAGAAGGGAAAATGGATTATGTTTCAATTGTGATAGCAAGTACAATCATAAGCATATGTGTAGTGAGAGGAAATTATTCTACATGGATTATGAAGAGGAGGGTGATAAAGGAATGGAACCATCTCAAGATGAAGAACTATAAAAGAATACACCATTGATATTTTTTCATATTTTGATGGAATTAGCACTCCTCAAACTCTCAATATAGATGGATATTTATGTTGATGTTTGTAACATCGGACAAGTACTTTCACACACGTCTAAGTGTCTAGATATGTGGAATTCATCCAAAACCTTCTACCTTGGTAATTTACTTTAATGAAAGGAATTGTTAAAGTTAAGTGTTTGTATTAATTAGTTGAGTTTTATTTAGTGAAATGCTAAGGTTATTAGAATTAGTAAATTAAATCTTATCCATTGATCTCAAGTGAGGTGAGATTTAATCTCAACCATCAATCACTTTGAATATTAGGACTAGGTTATAACTCAAGATTATAAAAACAAGGTTAGGGTGAAGGAGAAGAATACTTTTGAGAGAAAATAAGGAATTTTTCTCAAGTGATTGAATCATGAAGGAATGTGATTCAAGGATATCTCAGATAGGTGGAGAAGGAATTTCATCTAGAGAATAGTACAGTTCAAGGAGAAGAGGGAATAGAGGTATCCACGCGAAGGTATGATATATTTAGGAGCCACGACAAATGTACATAGATGCATGCACTTCAAAATGAGGATGTTTGCATATGTATGTAGGTTGCAGTATAGGGAAATGTGTATGTACATAGGTTTCAGTGAGGAAATTCATGTACGAGTATAAAAAGTGAAAGTACGAGGTCATATAGTTAAGGAGGAATTTCTAGGGTTGCAATCATTTTCTATAGTTTTTCTATATTTATTTGTAGGTGATTTTCTCAGTAAGGGAGGCCTTATAAGCTTTGAAGTTATTTGAATGATAAGATTAGTTGATGGGAATAATATATTTATGTATTTTGTATGATATTTGGCTTCCAGTGTTTCTTCCACTATTTGTTTGATTTGATTATTCCAGCAAGTGTATTTTGTTTTCTAAGCCTCTAATTTGATTTACTGTAAGGAAATATGTAGATAACAAAATACCTAAGTGTTAGGATTAGGAAACTCAACATGGTATCAAAGCTCATGATCTGAGAGGAAACCAAATTTAATTTCCACAAAAATTAGTGATAGATATTTTAGATATGCCAAGAGATCTCTTCATATAATATATATAAAGCAGTAATCAAAAATTGAAGAACGGATTTCTGGGAAATATTCAGACAACAATAAAATTTCTTTTTAAAATCATATAGAGATTTACATGGGTTGTAGTAGACCACGGTGCGTACATATGTAGGTTATATTAAGGAAATATGTGAACTTACGTGGGTTTCAATGGTGACAAGAGGTTACATGATTTTATAGGTTAGTGCAAGTGCAGTTTTAGAAACAAGTTATTTCGAGGGAAGATTATTGGATGGAGCACCCAACTTACTATCTTGGACAACAATTCTGAGAGTTGAACACATATTGGATGGAGAATCCAAATTACTATCCTAGACAACAAGAGTTACTTTGGTTTTGAACAAATTTTATCTTTGGGAGATTGTTGACAAAGTAGTTCCTCCATTGACAGATCTACTAGATTTGAAAACTCACAAGAAGAATGAGATTAAATCCTAGTGGGTAATCATGGATGCAGTAAAGGATCACTTAATTCCTTACTTGCTTGATAGGAATATGGATAAGAAGATGTTTGATGCCCTGGTAGGTATATTCCATGGTGATAACTTGAATAGGAAGATGATGTTAATAAACAAACTCAGATCGATGAAGATATTTAGATCTGACAATGTTACCATCTACTTCATGAGGATCAATCATGTATGTGATCCACTTGAAACTATTGGGGAGAAATTTAATGAGGAATTTTTTTTAAATATGGCACTGAATGGTTATCAAAGTCTTGGGAACCATTTTTCAATGGAGTTTATTATATGGAAAATATTCCATATTGGAAAAGGATTTGGGATGATTGTATCCAGGAAGAGACTCAAGAGGAGTCTGAATTCGGAAAGTAGGGATATGAATATGAATATGAGAACCTAGATTTGGTTAGTTAGGCCAAGAAGAGAAAAGGAAAAGGTTCCAAGGGTAATAGTGAGGGGGAAACATAACATATTAGGAAGAAATACTTGAGTAATATCAATTTATTTGCATGCCACTAGCATGGTCATTATGCATCACAATTCCCATAGAAGAAGAATGGGAAAGGGAAAACATTGATAAAAACATCAATAGAGACATAGTTTGATGTTTTTGGAACATAGTTTGAGAAGGAATTATCACTAGTCTCCTTCCTCTATGGAAACACCAACATAAGGAGTGTGTGGTACTTGGATAGTGGTGCATCTCATCATATGAGGGAGGAACAAGAGATATTCAATAGTTGGATGATAAAGTAATTAAGATCTCATGTGGATATTGGTGATGATGTTGAGTATACATTCAAGGGAGAGGGAACTATTTTGTTCCATCTTGAATTAGGAGGTTCATTTGCATCCTAAGATGTGATTTGTGTCCCATAGATGAAGAAGAATTTTATTGTAGGCTCATCTCTAGAGGATCGGGGTTTTTCAGTATTGGTCAAGAAAGGGAAAGTACTCATACATTTAAAGGTAGTTATACCTAACACTATAGTGAGCACTGGTGGGAGACATGGAAAATTATATAGGTTACAAGGCAATCCTATTCATGGTTCCAATTGTATCTTCGATCATGTATCAATGGAAGTGGTAGAGGATGAGGAGAAGAAGGTTGCAAAGGAAGAACGAAGTTTAGAGAACTCCATTTTAGGGAGCCGGCCTTTAGGTGGGGAGGAGGAGTTAGCCCCTTCCAGTTCTATTAGAAGACCTAGTTGGTATGAATTTTAATTGAGGGATGCTCAAGAGAAAGTTGAGGCTCTTAGAAGCACATTCAGAGAGAGTAGGCCTCTAAATAAGTTTCGAAACTCCATGGAAGTAATGAATAGTATCATTAATTCCAAGTCTTGTAGTATTTATGAAGAAGCATACCAACAAGTTTGGATGGATTCCCTGGGAAGGATGGTGTGTAGGACATTTTGATAGGATTAGAGGGACAACCAGTTCTAGGTGGTTCTTCAAGAATGAACTTCCTCACTAATAGGGAGTGTTGATTTTTGTAGCAATACATAAGTAATTATGCGTAGGTATAAGTTTCTATATGTGTGGAAGTCGTCCAAATACTTCTACCTTGGTAATTTACTTTAATTTAAGTTAAGTTAAGTTTTTTTATTGATTAGTTGAGTTTTATTTAATGAAATTATGAAGCTATTAACATTAGTGAATTAAATACTAACCATGTATTTGAAGTGAGTTGATATTTAATATCATCGATCAATCACTTTGGAGATTAGGGTTAGGTCATAACTAAATATTATAAAATCAAATCCTAGGTGAAGGATAAAGACACTTTTGAGAGTAAAGAATCACTTTTTCTCAAGTGATTGAATCATTAAGGATTGATATTTGAGGAGATATTGGATAGGTGGATAAGGAATTTCATATAGAGACCATTTCATGTCAAGGAGAAGAGAGAATAGAGGTAGTTGCAAGAAGATCGAGTAGATTTTGGAGCCACAACAACAAGACAGAGTTGTACATGCTTCATAGTGATGGTAGTAACATATGTACATGGGTTTCAGTACAACAAAGTGCATATGTACATGGGTTTTAGTGAGGAAAGAAACGTACAAGTATGAAAAGTTAAATTATGGATCCATATATTCAAGGAGGAGTTTCTAGGGTTGCAATTACTATCTATAGTTTTTTTGTATTTTACCATCGACCATTTTCCCAGTACAAGATCCCTTCTAATGTTTTAAGTTATTTGAATGATAATATTAGTTGATGGGGAAAATATCCTTTGTATTTTGTAGGACATTTAATTTTCAGTATTGCTTCTTCTATTTGTTTGAGTTTATTATTCCATAAGTGTATTTTGTTTTGTAAGGTGAAAATTTGATTTAAAACAAGGAAATCACTAGATAAAAATACACCTAGGTGTTAGGATTAGGAAATTAAACAATATAAAATAGGAAAATAATAATAATGTTGAATGATTTTGGTAGTAATATAACTTCATCAAATGAAAATTAGCCCATTTTGTGAACTCTTGTATATATTTAGAACTATAGCTGGAAGTAATTATTCCAAATGGAGGTACCATAGACTGTTCGAGGAAGTTCCAAAATATAATATCACTATGGAGAATTACACTAATGATTGAAATTCAAATGGGATATGTTGATGTTTTATTATAAGTTTAATGGCTACAATCATTGAGAACAAAAACTCATAATATTTAGGAACTTTTTATGATATTTTCCATAGAAGGAAAGGAAATTGAATTCAAAGGTGTCTAAATGAAACCATGTAAAGTGAGAAGCCCTAATAACATGAGGAAATTGTTAAACAAGGGACAACAAGGTGTTCTTGCAGAATTATTTTCTCTAGAACTCCAAAAAATTAAATCTTACATTCCCTTAGAGCTTCAAGTATTTATTGTGAGAGAGACCAAGGTATTTTAAGAGATGCACAATGTTATTCTACCTAGTAAAGAGAATGATGATGATATTCACTTATAACCGCGATGAATACCACCTACCATCAAAACTTATATATAATTGTATGTAAATAAATAGTGATAATGAATGTACAGTTCAAGAAATGTTAAAGGTTGACAACATTCGAATTAGGTAAAGTTGGTTCTCTTCCCTAGTGGTGATGAATTAAAAGATATATGCCCCTTGGTATGTTCATATAGACTATAAAGTACTTAATAATATCAACATTAAGGATAATGTTCTTATTATATCATTAATGAAATATTAGATGAATTGTAGTGATATTTTATTTAGCAAGTTGGATATTTTATATGGATATCATAAAATTATAGTGACCAAAATAGACATCCATGAAACAAAATTTAGAAACCATGAAGTTCATTATGTGTTTCATGATGTCGTTAGTCCTTATTAATGCACCTTCCACATTTCAAAGTTTGTTGTATTCTATTTTCAAATACTTAGAACATAGGAAATAATATTGGGTATGAATATGACCAATGGATTTTTTTCACATTACTTTTGGAAAAAGAAAGGGAAAAGTGTATAAAAGTACACCATTGAATTTAAAATAAAACCATTATGTTGAGAATATCTCCAAAGAACCTATATGTACTCATCTAGTATCTAGGTGGTCTCCACAATGACTTAAGGAGGAAAGGGATGATGTTTAAACTTCGGAAAGTTGACGAGGCTTGTGTGAATGAACAATATATGGATATGGAGAAGAATAAATTATAACAAAGTGGTTACAAATAGATAAAAATCGATGGAACTTCTAAGGAGGGAGAGAAGAAGTGGAAGGGAAAGGATGATAAATCATCGAACACTACACATCTGTGTAAGGATCCAAGTAATCACTTTAACCATTGTAGTATTTATGGTCATACCAAACATAAGTGTCGGAAAGGACATCAATGGTTAAATACAAAGAAATAAAATAAGGAGGCCAAGAAGAAGAACATGTTAGATGTGGATTTAGGAAACTAGATGAAGAGTAGCTGAAAATTAGAGTAGAATATTGTCTACACTAAATTGTAAGAGGTGGATTTGGGTAGCGTCCATCCCAAGGAAGAGACAAGAAAATGACTAAATTCCTCCATATAAATCTCCAAGTCAAGAAGAAAAATGTAGATACTCTATTTGATTTTATCTCATAGGAAAAACTCATAGAAAAGGATATGGTAAGTAAGCTTGGATTGGAATTTCATCACCCATACCCATTGGGATTGGTAAATAATTATGTATATCTTAGGTTCAATTCACAATGTAATGTAAAATTTAATATAAGTACAAACTACACTAATGAAGTATAGGTAGTTGTAATACCACGTGATATATGTGGTGTATTGTTTGGAAGCCTCTACATGTACGTGAGGGATGAAAACTTCACGAGGAGGGAAAACTAATACTACCTAATCAAGGATGGAAACTCATTCACCATCAATGAGCACAATGTTAAATACAATATATTTCTAGTAAGTGCTAACAAATAAAGAAACTAATCAAACAACCATTTCATTAAAATTCCACTAATTTTAATTGTAGCCCCTTTGGTGATCGACCAAAATCAATGTTTACAAAGCTTGAAATTGGTTTTCCAAAGTGAAAAAATTGATTCTGAACGTGCCAATATTGGATTCCAAAACTCCAAAATTTGATTTATAAAGTACAAAATTGAATTCCAAAAATGAAAAATCAGATTTAGAAAATGCAAATATTGATTCCCTAATAATTTTGTGTTTCATTGTTAATTATTTTTCATAGTTGTAAACTCTAACAATAAATAATATCTCATTAACCACACATTGAAAATAAACATTCAAAATAACAAACGTTTTAAGGTCACAACCAATCCAGACACCAAATCAATGTATGAGACACCCTTTCTTACACGACAAGGGAACCCCTCCATGAATAAATTTGCCTACTAAATTTTATGACAATGTGCATACCCTAACCCCTATGGATTTTAAAATGTGACCTCCTAGTAGGAAACACATGTTCTTAATCATTAGGCCCAGAAAAACGCGTTTATGAATGGTAGATATTTTTATTCAGAATTAATTTATATCTTTCAAATATTTTAAAAAGGGGTTTCATATCATCTACAAGTACTTGTAATTAAAGTATTAATAATTATTGTAGGATTAAAGCACAATCCAAGACCTAATTGTGAGAAGCGAATACCACACCACCTAATTGCAAAAGAGAGAGAGGAGAGAGAAAAATAAAATCAATATTCACACATAGGAGACTAAGAAACCAACTCTAATCACAATGTATTAATACTTGATAATGATTACACTATATAAGTCTCTCCACATGAATATTAATCTTGAATAGGTTGGGATTTCCATGTGCATGCTAAAGTAAAAAAAGTAACTTCTCCCAATAGAAACAATTAACTAAAGTGTTAGGGTCCTAGCCCGCACATAGGTAGAACAATATATTCGGATGTAATAAAGGTCAATATTAATAAGGCCTTTCAATAAAAATATAATAAGGTGGATGTAAGAAGACCTAAGAGAAGCTTCTACTTCTACAAGGATCTTCCTCTAGATGCTTATTTTTAGTATAAATAGGAGTCGAGGGTATGAGAACCCTGGCTTGGATATTATTGTAATAGAGCTCTGCTCAACTGGAGGTTGCCTCCTCGAAGAGGCCCGTGAACATTGCTTTCATATTCAAAGGGTTTTTTCTGTTGTTATTCTTATATCATTTTAGTGTTATTGTGGTGAATGTTCTCATTATATTATTGTTATTCTGCCATTACTAGCATTTTATTTCTGTTCTGCATAAATTTTATATCTGGTATATTACAAGTGGTATCAGAGCACTTTCCTTGGCAGAAAGTGTGGGTTAAATTTTTTTCAGGGTAGAGGCGTATTCCGACGTCTTTAAGCCACAAAGATCTATTGTTAAGCGCATAAACCCGTGGTTGAGGGCTTCACACATGTAGGAAATACAAGTGGTACTTAAGTGCACATCGGTTGGCCACCCTTGTAACCCCTGTTGGTACCCCTTCGAGTGGTAGCGCATCAAACAACACCTATGTATGGAATGGCCTAGATTACCTGAAGCCCTCTTTAGATAAACCGATCACCCACCTGACTACTATAGTGTCACCGAGAATAGCACTCAGGAAGATCATCTCTAGTACCTGGGTAGTTGGGTAGTACGGCTAAGGGTACGATCTATCCTCCTTAGTTAGTACCCTGAGATATTGGGTCGAGTACTACTGTTGGACCCTGCACGTATATCAGAGAGCTATAACACAAGGAAAACCCTTGTCTGTAGAACCCTTGAATACCTAACCCTTGGGGACAGAAACATAAACAAATTAAAATAGACAAGATCTATTTCCGCACAACTATGTTCGGGTTTCCAAGTAAATACACATTTATTTATGGTTAAGCATTTGGACATTTCCTCTCTGCAGTATTCGTTAGACCGGAGTATAACTCCGTAAAAAAAATAGTCTAGAAATTTTTTTACTATTATTTGAGACCTATTCCATTGGATTCATCTCTTCACCCTTATCACATTCATCCATATCATTTTTTCGACAAAAATATTTTACTAGGCCTGCCCCTTTTCAGTTCCCCCATCCTCATGGCCCATACTCGTAGCCAAGACTTGGAAGCTCACTTCAACACCTTGCAATTTGGTCTCATTGAGACCCAACAAGAAGTGAAACAACTTAGTGCCAATGTTATCGCCATAAATACAACCATGCAGTCTTCAATGGGTGAAATCAAACAAGACCTCACCACCCAGCTTGAATCAATTTTTTTGGCACTCTGCACCAAACTGCATATCCCTACAAATAACCCTTCCTCTTCCTGACCCCCACATACTGAAGGTGACCATTCCTCTCATTCCCATACTGTGCAGACCCATCACTTTCAATGTGACCTACGCCTTCCACGGGTGGATGTGACCAAATTTGATGGCTCAGACACCATTGGTTGGGTAACCCAAATGGAACATTACTTCTCTTTATACAACATTATAGATGACTTGGCCAAACTCCGGTATGGTGTTCCCCATATAGATCAAGAACTTTGGCAATGGTGGCAATGGAGAAAAAATTCTCGTCAAGGGTATATTTCTTGGACACAATTTGTGGCAGAGCTTTATGAACACTTTGACACCGACACCAACCATTTGGGTCGTTTGACAAATCTGAAACAATTAGGAACAATGGAAGACTTTATAGCTTCCTTTGAGTGTCTGGATTTTAGAATAGAGGGCATGTCTGATGCCTTTTTTCGAGAGTATTTTATCAGCGGCCTCAAGGATGAAATTCGGGCCCATGTCCTCATGGCTCGACATAAGAGTTGGGTGGAGGCTACCAAAAGAGATAAAGAAGAACAACCGGTTGTATCTTCTCAAAACTGCAAACCCTCCTTTATCCCTCGCCCTAAACCAGTAAATCCCACTACTCCCTCTGCTCCACTAAAGATCCAAAAATTGACGAGGGATGAAATGGCTGAACGCCAACTCAAAGGCCTTTGTTATAACTCTGATGACAAATATTTACTGGGCTACAAGTGTAAAGAACAAAATATTTTTATGGCCATGTCTGAGGAGATTTCGGAAGAAGATGAAGAAATTCCCTCTATGTCTGAGTCACCTGAATCCAATGACATAACCCCTCCCTCAAACCCTCCTGAAGTAGAGCCGATAATTTCCCTCAATTCTCTCACTAGCTTCTCCACGCCCCAAACCCTCAAGCTAATCGGTTACATCAAGCATCAGAAGGTCATCATTCTGGTTGATAGTGGTAGCACCCATAGTTTTATTCATTGTCGCATTTCCCAAGAAACTCATTGCTACATCCATGCCGTCAATAATTTCCAAATCGTGATTTCCAATGGTGGTTCCATGAAATGTGGAGGGCATTATGAAAATGTGTGTCTCCAAATTGGCGACTACCTCCTAAAATCCCATATGTTTTCTATCGACATGGGAGGGTGTGACATTTTGATGGGTGCAGACTAGATAAGGACTTTGGGTCCCATTCTCATGCATTGTAAAGACTTAACCATGCAATTCGACCAGAACGACCACCAATATAAGTTCCAAGGCATCACCGTCGATTAACCTGAGATCATTAGTTCCCATTGCATGGAAAAGCTGCTCAAAAAGGGTTATTCTGGTGTTATCACCCAACTCCATGCCATACAAGAAACATAGACACCCTCGGTACTGCAAGACCTCCAAGCCATCCTTTATAAACATCGGTTGGTCTTTTCCACTCCCTAAGGCCTCCCTCCTTCCCGTGGTTTTCATGATAATTCCATTCCCCTTGTACCCGGAATCCTTCCTCCCAATATCCATCTGTATCATCACCCCTTTTCCCAAAAAAATGAAATTGAGAAAATGGTCCAGGAACTCCTTAATGTAGGTGTTATCTTCCCTAGTACGAGCCCCTACTCATCTCTAGTGGTCATGGTCCTGAAGAAAGAAGGTTCTTGGTGAATGTGTCCTGACTTCTGTGCCCTCAACAAACTTACCATCAAAGTAAAATTCCCCATTCCTGTCATTGTTGACCTCCTGGATGAATTAAGTGGCGCCCAATTCTTGACTAAACTAGATCTTCGTTCAGGCTACCACTATATACGTATGAAAGAGCTAGATACTCCCAAGACTGCCTTTAGAACTCATGAGGTCCACTATGAGTTTTTGGTCATGCCCTTTGGCTTGTGTAATGCCCTGTTCACCTTCCAAAGCCTCATGAATCATGTCTTCCATCCTTTTCTCCGCCATTTTGTCTTAGTTTTCTTTGATGATATCCTCATCTATAGAAAAACCTGGACAGACCATCTTGCTCATGTGGATCGGTGTTCTCCATCTACTCTCTCAGAACCAATTTTTCTTGAAACATTCCAAATGTGCTTTTGGCGCCTCAGAAGTAAAATACTTGGGTCATCTAGTTAGCAAAGATGGTGTCAGGGTGGATCCTAAAAATATTGAAGCTATGCAAGACTGGCCTCATGCAAAGACTCTTAAGATCTTGCATGGATTTCTAGGCTTAATAGGGTATTATAAAAAGTTTTTTAAGAATTATGGGAAGATTGCAGCACCTCTCATTGCTCTCCTAAAAAAGAACTCTTTCACTTGGACTCCAACCGCTGCTCAAGATTTTCAAACCTTGAAGATGGCCATGTGAACCACTCTAGTCCTCACCCTTCCTTATTTCACAAAGACCTTTGTGTTGGAATGTGATACCTCAGGGAAAGGAATTGGTGTGGTCCTTATGCAAGAGGGTCGACCTTTGGCCTTTACGTGCAAGAAACTATCTGAAAGAAATCTAGGCAAATCCATCTATGAAAAGTAAATGTTGGCTATTCTACATGTTGTGGATCTGTGGCATCCTTATCTATTGGGGTAACGGTTCCACATTAAGACAAACCATCAAAGCCTCAAGTATTTTTTGGAACAACACATTTCCTCCCCAGAACAACAAAAATGGGTGATTAAACTCTTTGGATATGATTATGAGATCATTTATAAGAAATGCAAAGAAAATGTGGTTGTAGATGCACTTTCCCGGAAATATGAATATGAAGGATCCCTTTTTTGTCTTTCATTCATTGTACCATATTGGCTCCAAGCCGTTCGCCAGGAATGGCTACAAGATCCCAAAAGTTCATAGTTGATCCAACAATTGTAGTCCAATGCTCCAACTTCCCCAGGGTACTCTTGGCTCCATGAGGAACTTCGATACAAAGGCCATTTGTATTTAGGTAAACAAACAAATCTTAAATCCATGGTACTTTCTGAGCTTCATGCTACACCAACAGTAGGGCACTCCGAGTTCACCAAAACCTATGACAGGGTCAAACGTTCCTTTTTCTGGGATGGTATGAAACACAAAATTCATAATTTTGTAGCTAAATGTGATGTATGTCAATGGAACAAGGGAGAAACAGTCAAATCGTCAGGCACACTACAACCGCTCCTGATTCCACTTGTTATTTGGAAGGATATCTCTATGGATTTTATTACTGGCTTACCCAAATTGGGAAATAAATCCGTCATCATGGTGCTTGTTGATCTCCTTTCCAAGTATGCTCATTTCTGTGCCCTTCAACACCCATTTACAGCATGCATGGTGGCTCAAATCTTCATGGATCAGGTCTTCAAGCTTCATGGCATGCCGCACTCTATTGTTTCTGATCGTGACCCAACTTTCACAAGAAATTTTTGGAAAGAACTGTTCAAGATACAAGGCACCGAATTGCATCTCAGCACAACTTATCATCCCCAGACTAATGTCCAAACAAAATTTTTCAACAAGTGTTTGGAAACATATTTGAGGTTTTTTGGCTTGGAAAAGAAAAATCAGTGGGATCAATGGTTACACCTAGTTGAATGGTGGTACAAAACCTCATACCATACAGCCACACACATGACTCCTTTTGAAGTGGTATATGGACAGAAGCCACCTTCAGTCCTCTCATACTTACCATCTGCCTCGAATGTCCAGGCGATTGATCTAACACTTACAGCTCGAGAGTCTATTCTCTATACCCTCAAAGAGAATTTGGTCATGGCACAAAATTGCATGAAGCAACAAGTAGATCAAGGTCACTCTGAACATCAATTTGCAGAAGGGGATCAGGTGTTTCTTTGATTGCAACCTTACAAGAAAACTTCCCTCAAGGCCGAGTATTTCCAGAAGCTAGCGCCCAAATTTTATGGTCCTTATACCATGCTCAAGTGTGTGGGACAATTCACATATCAGTTAGCTTTGTTGAGGCATTCAAAGCTACATCATGTTTTTCATGTTTCATGCTTAAAGAAGGTGATTGGAGCTAAGTGCCAAATTCAAACCCACCTTCCAGAGTTAGCTGGAGAAGGATCCATTTGGCTACAACTAGAAGCAGTTTTGGACCAGCGTGAGCATTGCCTACATTAGAGAACCATCAAGGAAGTGCTAGTTCAGTGGAAATATACAACTCTAGCAGACACCTCTTGGGAACCAACTACCATTCCACTGCAATTTCCTCGTCTCAAGCCTTGAGGACAAGGTTTCTCTTAAGGGGGAGGACATGTTAGGGTCCTAACTCACACATAGGTAGAACAATATATTCATATGTAATAAAGATCAATATTAATAAGGCCTTTCAATAAAATAGAATAAGGCGGATGTAATAAGACCTAATAGAAGCTTCCTCTTATAGAAGGATCTTCCTCTAGATGCTTCTTTTTAGTATAAATAGGAGTTGAGGGTATGAGAACCCTATCTTGGATATTATTGTAATAGAGCTCTGCTCAACTGGAGGTTTCCCCCTTGAAGAGGCCCATGAACATTGGTCTCAGATTCAAAGTGTTTTTTTTGTTTTTATTCTTATATCATTTTAGTGTTATTGTGGTGAATGTTCTAGCTATATTGTTGTTATTCTAACATTACTATCATTTTATTTCTATTTTGCATACATTTTATATCTGGTATATTACATAAATTCAAAAGTTGCTAATAAGAAGAAAAGGTAAAAAAATATAGGTGAAAACTTATTGAAAACTCTACATGAAGTCAACATGTATTCCATAATATAAAAAATCTCCTAGAATAATACTAGAGTCCAAGAATAGAACTAAAGTCCTAACTCTGTGAAAATTTGCTAATTATGGAAAGTCATTAAATAAGTGAAGTGAGATAACTCCAAGTATTAGATGGGTAATGCACACTTCTTTAGGAGGATAATATTCTTACTAAAGTGTCATCTCTAGCCATGCAATAGGAAATATATCCTAAAATTAAGGAAATAGGAATTATCTACTAAAAAGTAGGAAATTTCCATGGTGGCTAAAAAATAGGAGTTGGCCTAATGGTAGATAAAAAAATAAGAATTTTCCTAATGGCGATTTATGAGACCATGGTTTTGGAAACCCATGGTATTACATATAGGAATCCACTAGATAAAAATAGACCTACTATAAATAACAATCCTCCTAAATAGTAGAAAAAATCGAAAAAAATGAGTCTGTCACTAAGTATGTAGTTAAGCATGTACCCCAACACCCCCATGAAACATAATCAGGGTGTGCACAATGATGATTCCTCGAAATATGAATCCATGTTAGGTACTCATGTATAAGTATAAATGCATAAAAACTAAACAAAAGTGGGGTAAAGAGGGAAAACCCAGTGGGAACAAAAAACCACCCCTCAAAATATGTTTCTAACAAGAAAATAATGATAACATATTCAACTGCTAGGTTGATGTATCCCTCACTCCTATAATGTCCCTTAATGAGACAAACCTTTTTTTGGTGAAAGGACTTGTGAATATCTCTGTCACATGCTCTAAAGATAGACATAACTACATATCAATGACTCCATCATGAATCTATCCTCGAATAAATTCCATATGAACCTCTATGTTATTGGTCTTCTTCCTCTGAATTGGTTCCCTATACATATTTTTATTACCCTTATTATCACATCATATAACTATGGTATGATGAAAATGAACTCCCAAGTCCATGAGAAAGTGTTGCAACCAAATATCATGAGAAGTAACATTCATTGCACCCCTGTACTCTACCTCTACTGATGATAAATAAATTATTTATTTCTTCTTACTTGATGAAAAAATAGGTCTTGATCCAAGGTAAAGGACATATCCTAAAGTGCACTTCCAATAATTTCTATCACCTGCCCAAATTGACCCTGTGTAACAAACACAATCCAAGGAATATCCTACTGCATAATGTATACCAAAACTGGTAGTCCCCTTAACATATATGAGAATCCTCTTTGTTTCCTTCCAGTGAAGCTCATGAGGATCATGAATGTACCTAGAAACTTATCCAACTTCATAATATATGTTTGTTCGAGACTGTGTAATGCATAGAATACTCCCCACCAATTGTTGATATCTAATAAAATCATCTAAAGGTGATGCACCAACATCCTCTAGTCTAACCCTTGACTGGAAGGGTGTTACAGATGGCTTGCAATATATCATGTGAAACCTATCAACTAGATTTCTAGCATAGTTGCACTAGGAGATATTTATTCCTGAATCGTTTTGGCTGATTTCAATACCAATAAAGTAATGTAACAATCACATATTTGTCATATAAAACTTGTCATGCAAAGTGGTCTTCACTGTAGAAATGGAGGTTGAGGTCCATGTGATGAGTAAATAATTTACACATAAAACTATAAGTATAAGTGGATCTATGTTCCTCATCATATATACATTATTATCTGATCTACATCTAAGAAAATCTTTAGAGGAAAGATAAGATTCAATTTTAACATACCATGCCTGAGGTTCTTGTTTAAGTTTATACAATGACTTCCTCAATATGGAAACTAATGATGGATCATAAACTTATCCCTATCGATACTCCATACATATCTCTTCATTAATATATACATGTAATAATTCATTATTCACATCCATATGGTGTACCTCCCACTTTCTAGCTACCTCAATAGCTAGAGCCAACCAAATCGAATCAATCTTGGCAATTGATGCAAATGTCTCCTCATAATCAATTCCTTGTACCTGTGAGAAACATTTAGATAGTAACTGAGCCTTATAATTTTTAGTGTATTGATTAAAAGACCTCATTTGTTGAAAATTTTCTTACATCTAACAAGGTTCCTATTGGAAGGTAGAGGAACCAACTCTTGTGTGTTGTTCTCTATGAGGGAATTTTACTCCTCTTTCATAGCTTCCTCCCAATGGTGATTTCCTTTAGCCTCTACATAAGATTGAGGATCTGATCCAAGTACCATATAAAAATAAACATGCATAAATGGCTCCATAGTAGTAAAATATTGCAGAGGCTCCACAAATTAATATCTGGTTCTTCTTGGATAGACAGGATCACCCACTAGATCACTTGCTTCCTGAAGAGTGTGTTGTGTCCATCATGGTCGATGCTCTCGATATAAAATTCTTGTTGCTGATCAGAAATATCATATATATCATATTCATAGATATGATCATAAATTTTATGAAAATAAGTCTCATGATTTTTTGAAACTAGTGGCGGTGGAGATGGAGGTGTGGACTACTCCGAAAGTGCATGTGAAGGACTCTCTTCAAAATTAACACTCCATTGAATGAATAGTGTATATAAAGTAGTATATAATAACCCGTATCCCTTCAATCCCTCTATATATCCAAAAAAAATGCACTCCTTACAGAGAGCTTCCATAGCTTTCCTCCTGTCAGAAGGGATCATATCCCATGCATGGGAAGTGAAATTTTTGAAGTGAGTGAACTCCAGTTTTTTCTCATTCCAAGCCTCATATGGAGTGACTTCATTGATTGATTTATGAGGAAATATATTATGAATTTAGTATACAGATTTTATAGCTTCAACCCATAACTTTGGAGGTAGTGATCTAGCCTGTAACATATTGTTTGCCATCTCTTTCAATTTCCTCTTCTTTCTCTCTGCTACCCCATTCTATTGTGGATTATATGGAACTATGTGTTGCAACTCTATACCTGATTTTGAACAAATATGATCAAAATCCTTATTCACATACTCGTATCCATTGTTTGTATGAAGCTTCTTAATACTCTTCCATGTTTGGTTCTCAACTAGATGCTTGAAATATTTAAGACACTCAAAAACCTCAAATTTTAAATTGAGAAGGTAAACCCATATATATCTCAAAACTCATCAATAAAAGTTAGAACATACTTAGATTTACTGATCAATGGGTGTGGGAAAGGACTAGTAATTTCATTCTAAACCAACTCTAAAAGTGATGATGCCCCTCCATGATTTACCTATGTTGAACTTATCGTCGGGATGTTTTCCTAGTATGCAGACCTGACAAACTCCATCGATGTATTGAATGTGGGGTAATCTATCTACCATTCCACCCTTACTAATATGATATAAATATTTAAAATTTATATTTCCAAACCTCTGATGCCACAACCTATACTCTTCATTATCATGTGTTAGAAGAGATACATAATCAGATTTATGAATGAAGTGAGACAAGGTGTGCAACCTGGAATGGTGATTAACCTCACCAACGAAAAAATTTGAACCATATAACAAGTCATAAATAATAACTGATTTTGGAGTGAACTCCACCTTCTTTTTTGAACCTAAATGATTTATTTGATAGATAGAGAAAACATTCATTGAAATATTTGGAACATGAAGTACATCCTGAAAGAATCCATGGTCTAGATCAAATATACCCCTGCTGCACACCTCTACAGGAAAATCATCTCCCATGAATATCGGTGATCTAGAACAAGTTGCCAGGTATGAGAAAAATATATCCGATGAGTCCATGTGATGAGTATCCCATGAATCAAGAATGCAAGTGTTAGGAGAATATGAAATAGAAAGAAATGAATGACCATTACCTCATTTTGATTATGTGTTCTTCCTTGCATTAGCTGGAATACAATCCTCGAGGTATTGTTTCTCAAGTGTTTGTGCCATGATATTTGTGGTATTTTTCATGAAAGAACTTTCAGGATGGAACCCCTTGTTACAATAGAAACACTTTGTCTTCTATATATTTCCTTTTTATTCCTTACAAATTGAACTCTCATCTATGGACCTTTGTTTACCTTCCTTCTCTTTATCTTGTTCCTTCTTACCCTAGTTCTTTTGTTTATTATTCTTTGAACTTCCTTGAGTTGTAATAACAACAGGGTTGGAATATTTCAGTGCCCCTATTTCTATGAGATTTGTTTGATCAGGGATAAGTGAATCCATGAAATCATCTAGGGATGGAATCTTCCATGTAGACTCTGTAGCTAACCTGTTAGTATGAAAAGACGAATTGTAGATATAATACTGTGGTCCTAGTTTTGTTAGAATTAAAAAGCTTAATTGTTCATCTTTCTTATCAATTCCACAAGCCTTAACATGAGAAATAAAATTTCTAATATTAGATAATTAGTCCTATAGGGTCTCAAAATATCTTGGATTCAATGCATGTAGATCATTCTCCAGTTGATAACCTCTTATATTGTCTTGTTTTCCTAGAAAATCCTTCATCTTTTTCCATAAATAGTTAGGATTCTTGAAAGTATCGACATGAAATAGGAGATCTGGAGAGATGCTAAAGCATAATATCACATAGGCTTTGTTGTTCCTGAGTCTGTACTTAAGGCTTAAACGTACAGTGTCAAGGCATCCAAAAGTATGATAAAGGTTGGCAAAGGATTACACTAACCTTCGGTATAGGAAACTAATGAGGATTTCTATGCTCTCGCCGTCTAGCTTCCAACTGTTCTTGGATAGTAATATCCCGTTCAATGGCTGCCCATGATTGTTCCAATTCGTCCTGGGTGACTGCAGTTTTAAGGATTGTGTCAAAGAGATTTAGAGCGATATGTATTTGATTAGATAGCCCGGGTTGAATGTTAGGTTGATTTGCTACAGGGACAATCATTTAGGAACGATTCCAGTATGGAAATGGTTTTAAAAGAGAGAATTTATTGGTTGTTTTAATCCGGAYGAAAAATAAAGAAAAACATTTGAATGAACAAACGAAATAAGAATACAAATTGAAGGCCCTTTCCTGTAACTATGTTGTTTCTGATGAAAATAACGGGAGATGGGAGAAAACATTAAGCTGTAGATGACGCGAAGTTCCTGTCAGTGGAAAACTCACGTATGCACAGAAGAAGCAATTGACATAAACATAATTGACCTAGTGTAAATAAACATAAAATCTTGTAAACGTAAATTGGTCTTACACCCGCTAACAGCTGGTGCAGAGGAAAGACAAGAGACGATTACAGAAAGAAAAATTTCAAACTTTTCACCTAGTAGTGGTCGTACTAAATTACAGTGATACACGTCAATTATGTAGAGCAAAATGAAAAGAAACAAAGACCATGACGAAACAAACTTGCAACACAGTCGTGACAGAATCGGGAATCTTCAAATTGCTTGTATTAACTCCCTTGATGCAAAAACTCTCTTACAGTTAGTCCACAAAAATTCCAGCCTTTATCTCTTCTTTTTGTGATGTATTTATACACAATTTGCCTCTCGGTTCAGAAGAGCCAAATTACTCCATATGTTCGAATCTATTTTCAAAAAAGGTGCCAGGTGCTTGTTTTTGCTTAGATTAAAT